>CM031873.1:9597969-9663687 GCA_018697195.1 Certhia americana | reverse complement strand
CACACACACACACACACACACACACACACACACACACACACACACACACACTTACTTTTAGGTGTTAAATCACACATGCCCATCACCCTTGAGGTACAAATGGGGTTTCAAAGGGGCAGAGCACAACCTGGAACACTCCTGATCAGAGTGACTGCAGCACGTGTGCTGTCTTGGGGTGGAGTGAATGGGGAAAGAAGTTTTAGTGGTACAAAAAGGTTTAATCTACAGAAGCTGCCATTATCCCAAACAGCCCTGAAACCTACATCAGAAAATCAGTGGAATTAAAACCTATGAGCTCACTGTGGACCATGAGGTGCCAGAGGTAGAGTTCCCACTGTATCCTTTGGGCATGGCTCCTTGTATTTCGTTTAAGCTTTAACTAGTACTGAAAATAACCCTCTCTTACTGCTGCGCACCTTGGCTCACAGCACCTCACAGTGATTCATGGGAAGATCCATAGATTAGAAACCAAAACACACTAAAATATATTGTCTTTTAACAATAGATTATTTGAGGATGTCTGGGTTCCAGGTCAAACTCTGGACCTTGACAGCTTTCAGAGTGACCCTTCAGTGTACCTGCATGCAGGGACAGAAGGACACTTGTCCCTCAGCAATGCAGTGTTTGCCAGGGAGTCTGAGCCTCTGAATGAGTTTTACAGTGTTAAATCTGTAATTTTGCCACATGAAAGATGATAAAGAAACAGAGCAAGGAACTGATGTGATCCAAAAAGAGTCTGAAAGACAGTGCTTGAACTTCCTGCTCTAACCCCACCATGACCCATGGGCTCAGAACCCCTGTGGACCTGAGAGGTGGTGTGTGGAGGCTTTGGTCTGGCTGACGTCAGCTGTGTGAAACATTCACCAGTGCAGAACCAGTTTGCTATGGGCAGATTCCAAACCATTTCCATATGTTACTTTGAAGAAGAAAATGACTGGTAAGACTCAAAACAGAGGAAGCAAGTGCCAAGACAAAAATGCCCCGAAGTGCCCAGATCTAAGAGATAGACCAGTCGGGGAATCCATCTCCCTCTGCCAGACGTGCCTGCTGCAGCACAGCCCTTCAGACTCCCAGCGTGGTTCCCAGCTGGAAGGCTCCCAACACCCAAGGGGCAACACTGGGAACGTTTTACCTCCTGAGTCAGTGCTGACGAGCTCAGAGTGAGGGAGGCTGTGATTATCAGAGCTATGTCACACAGATCTCCTGTGCTGGCTGAACCACAGGCTCCATGGCATTTTGAAAAAGCCAATTTAACCCTGGTTAAATTCTGACATTGGTAATGGTGCTCTTCCTGTCAGCCAGCTGGATTGAACTTGAACTCAGCATTCTCTTTTCTAGCCTAGGGAGCTCTGTCCTAGATCAGTGATTAACCTCCACCCCAACAGAATGGCAAGACGTCTCTAAGCACCCTCCTGACAATATTTATTGTGATCTCTTTGCTCAGGTGTCTCTGCACTTCAAGGATTCTCTCTCTCCTCAGCTCCAGAAGAGGACAGGCATTAATGCAGTGGGAAACACTTCCAGGTCAGGGTTAGGCTGCCCCATAAGAACTGGGAGATAGAAAGCAGCACCTGAAGTGGGACAAAAAAAAAAGCCCCCGCAAGGCTCATGCCTGCAGAGAGAAGGAAGGAGATGGGGGAGCAGCAGGTCTGTGCCTCCTGCAGTTTGGATGTGAACAGGCTTTGTTTTGCATCATTAACTTTATACAACCTATGGGCAGCCTCAGGAGTTCATGAACTGCCCAAGCATCTGCAAATGTGATTCTTGACTTTGAGATATCTCTGACAAAAACCAAATTAAAGAGCACTGAGATAGTGTGCAGCTACTGCTGACTTCTTTTCCGGGAATGCCTGTGAAATACTCCCAGTGTTTCTTTTGTAACAGAATGTAAATACCCTCATTGAAAAGAATCCTCAGTTCTTGTGCTTTTAACAGAGTCTGGGGAGAGCTCCCTCTCCGAGTATCAGCTGGGCACAGTCCTCCTGCAAGGTAAATGCACACATAAAAGCATTCAAAACATTTGAATTTGCTTATGTGCTTTTCTCTGAAAGCAGGTGGCAAAGTAAACACATTGGTCAGATCCACTCTGCTTGGTCTGGACTGACATCCAAACAATGTCTGGACTGACATCTAACAAACTGGCTACAGAATCGAGCCATTTCTGAGGCAAGTTGCTGCCTCCCTCCCCCCAAGATAATAGAGCATTTTCCCAGATGGAAGGAACCCACTTGAAAAACAAAAGGTCTTTGAAATATCAGCTCAGGCTTGCTTGGCCCGCGCTGTGTGCCCACAGGAAAACGATAGAGCCTTTTTTCATTCTCCAGCTGTAACACTTATATCTGAAGCAGCAAGATGATTAAGAGATGCAGCTCTAGACTCTCCTACTGATTTCCAGCCTCTCCTGTGGAAGTCATTTAGCCTCACTCCATCTCCAGCACAATGAGGCTAAAATCACTTTCTGGGTTGAGCATGAATCCAAGTTCATGAGAGGTTTGCAAGCTCTGGTAAAGGGGATCAGTAACTGAACTACTTGAACAAGCTTCAAGCCACTCACAGGAGAACTGATCCAGTGTAGTTGGCAAAAGAAGACAGGACATTGCATCCACATGGATGGAGGCTCCCTTGGCTCTGTGGGCAGTGTAGATGCTGCCCTGCATTCTCTGTTTGAACTCTGCTGTTAATGCATTTATTACATCGACATTCTGTGCCACTTCTCCTCCAATCCCCTCCTTGTCTCCTCTAGCATGGAAGAGGAGAAAATCCCCCAGGTGATAAATCTGCTGTGCTAAGAGCTTGGGCAGTGAGCCTGCCTGTCCCAAAGTTCTCCCTTCCAGCTGCTCCCTGCTCTGGTCACACCAGGCTGTGTGGGAACCTGACGTTCCTCTGGCTGTCAGGGCCTCTGTGTGTTCCCAGTCTCCCTCTCACAATGCAACTTGTTCTGATCTCTCACGTCAGAACATTTTTTGATCTTTAGATTAATTACAGAGGAATTACAATTAGTGCGGTATCCAAGAGTTAAAGGGAAGGCAAAAGTTTCTCTCTCCCCCTTCCAGTTTTAACCCCTTTGCTCTCTGTGGTACAGGTCTTACAATTCTCAGCTGAAAACATTCCAACACTTTAAAGAGTCCAGTGTGCACCCCAAAGACAGGAAGATGAGCCACCTTTGGCCTGTGTCAGGCTCACAGTGAGATAATCCATGACCAGGGCAAGTGTGATGTCCTAATGCTGCTTAGGGGAATAGAACATTTGCCAGAGTGAGGACAAGATAAGGAGCATTAATTCAACTTACAAGGAAATGCAACATCCAGTTGCGAGCTCTCCCCTGACCTCATCAAGCACGTCTGCAAGGGCTGCTCCCAAGCACAGTTCCCTCCCTGGCAGGATCTGGGATAGGGTCAGCACCTAAAACAGGACAGGAACACGTACCAAAAGCAAAGTTCACAAAGCTTTGGTGACATCCAGACTGGCTGTGGAGTCTGCCATGACTGCTCCTGTTCTTCCCTCGCCTGGCTGATGCCAGTGCCAGCACACAGCTCTCAGGGTCTCCGTGATTCTTTCCCAATTCCTGTATCTTAAACAGAGGGCAATGACACTTCCCTATGCACATGGCACACACATTTCCCCTGCGTCCCCCTCCCCACTCCACATTAGAACCTATCCACACAATTCAGCAATTCAAGCCAGTCTGCTGATGACTCTCACAAATGTGTTCTGTCCATTATTTTTTGCTTTCCCACATTTTTGTATTTAATACAGGAATCATGATATTAAAAAAAAAAAAAAAAAAAAAGGCTTTGAAGTGATGACTTCTGTGGTACCTGCATCTTGTAATCAGGATTCTTCCAAACTCAAAATGACCTCTGACAATCAATCCAGCTCTTTGCTTTCTTCTCACTTTTCCATTGCATAAAAGGAAAAATCTCCTTATCTGCCCTGACAGAAACAACAAGTAACTCATCAAAGCACGAGGAGAGTGCAGGTGTAAATTCCACCTTCTCTTCTCTAGCATTCCATCAGCAGGGCTGCTCTACTCTCTCTGAACGTCAGTGCTTCTTCCTGCTGGCGGAGGTGCAGGTAATGCATTGGGTAATGCAAAGGGCAGGACCGAAGCAGCCCGGTGTGGAGGCAGTGCTGTCAGTGATGTGCTGCTGGCCCGGCTGTGTGCAGCCTGCTCGGGGCACCAGATGGCAGCATTTATTGTCTAAGATCCTAAACCAGGCGGCACTGGCACTTCAGTGCTCCTCACTTCATGGCCAAAGCTCCTAAAGGTCGGGATGCAGCCCCTTTTCCTCCTCCACCTGCTCCACACACTCGGGAAGGGTAACAAAAAAGAGCAGAGCTGTGTCTGTGCCACCTCTTCCCATTCCTTCTACAGGAAAAAGCAGTTTCCTTGCTCTTTGAAACACTTGCTCTCCTAATTACACATTCACCTTTTGCCTGTTTTTCCCCTGCAAGACTGTAGGCCCTGAACAGGCTTCTGGTTATCAGGAATTCTAGTGAAGGATATAAAGATATTTAACAGATTTAGCTCTGCCAAGACCTTTTTATTTTCCTCTAGCAGATTTAAAATACCAGACCTATCAGCAGAAGCAGGTTTTATCTGAGAAGGAAGAACTTAGCTGGAATTTAAACTGAGCCAGGGAAAAGCCCAAAAGCTCTCAGAAAGTACCAAACCCTTCCCATGTGGAATGGCAGCACACAGGATGCCGTGGCTGGGAGAGGCCTTTCTGGGCACAGCACTGGTTTCCCAGCTTCTTCACCTCTGTTTCCTCTTTAAGGCTTCAGGACAAACACCCAGGGTGGAGATCACAAACCAACATCCCTCACACCATGTTTTTTGCACTGGAAAACATTTAAGATCAAACGGTCACACTCTGGACTGGGTTTAGAGTTAATGACTAAGTTGAGGTTGTTACTGTCAATAGTTACTGCAGTCACAGGATTGTCAGGAAAGGGAGGCCAATTCCTGATATATTCTGCCCAGCAAACACATGCATCAGCACAAGGACTGTCTTTCTGGTGTCTGGCAGGCCTCTCTGCAGGGCCAGAGAGGTGTGACAGATCAGGTGTGACAGATCCCAAAAAATATCTTGGGCTTTAACTACCACCCTGATTACCACCTCCTTCCAAAGCTGTATTCCTGAAAAATCACTTCAGCTGTTTCTTTATGTTTGAGACACCTTTACCAGAAAGACTTAGCTGCCACACAGAGCACCCCAGCTTGTATTTCACACCCAGCACCCAACTGCTCCAATATCCCAGAGCACAGATCCTGAGATTCCAAGGGTTTCACCAACACACAGCAGCTTATCCAGCCTGAGGAGCAGCTTGTCCTGCCTGACCTTACACCCATTGTGGTGACATGGCTGTCCCCAACCTGCTCCAGAGGCCACCAACACTTTTCAGGCTGTAGCAGAGGACAAGAACTCCCTGTTTCTCCCACCTCTGCTGATCAAACAGCCATCGCAGGCAGTGAGCTCAAAGGAGGATTGACCAACATGGTTGCATCAGTCAAGCTGCGAAAATAATTGTGTTACCCAAGTCTCGGGTGCTTTATCAAGGTTTCATTTTCAAACCATGGTGATTGCCCAAGCAGCAAACACCCAGCTGTTGCTGTTGCTCAGAAACTGGTTTCTTCAAACACAAGACACTGTCTCCCTGGTTTTGTTTGTTGGAGGGCTTTGTTTTGTTTTTAAATTTTTTCCTGCTCCACAACCCCACTTCCTGTCTGACATCCCTATTTCAAAATCAAACTATGCTGATCCTCAGGGACAGTTTCAGGACATTTGAAAACAGCTTTGCTATTTCATGTTTGGGTTTTATTAGAACTTCCCACTCTGCCCCTTGGAAAAGAAGATGTTTTCCCCCCAAAACATGATGTCTCTAAAATTATTCCCCTGCAGTGTCACTCATGTGCTTTGAGAACTAGGGATGATCCACCATCCACCTCCCTCCAAACTGATGTTCCAAAGATGTGTGTTTTCCAACTTCCTCCCCAAAATCAAACATCTTCACTGCTGCAGGCTTCAAACTCCCTCTCAAGGGAGTATTACAGGCACTCCAAGGCCCCATGCTGCAGAGGGGGATTAATCAGGCAGATATATGTGTCCACATGGAATCTGCCTCACGGAGATGGTATTGCATGTGGCTCTTTTTCCAAAAGTCCTGTGGTGCACATCAAGTGATCCGGAGCCAATGACTTCAGCACTCACATGAGGATTACTCATCTAATTAGGGGTTTGCAGGCTCTGCCCCGGCGTTTCTGTGCACTGGTAATGTCATTGCACTGACTCCTGGAAGATTTTTCATTTAGCGACTGGCTCGGAGCTTTGTTTTCCTTTGTGTTTTCCTCAGTAGCAGCGTGTGTTTTCTTTGACCTCCCCCACGGCAGCAGCGCTATTAAACACTGCAGCGATGCACAAACGCCGTTAGCTTTAGGATGCCAACGCTGAAAAAAAAAAAAAAAAAAAAAAAAAAAAGAGAAAAACAACTCCTCAAAAGCGCTGTTTAACCAAGAAAGTGGAGAGGCGGACTGACTTGTTTTCCGGTCAGCGGTGTCACCATCACTTATCCCCACCCCATGCCCTCGCCCACGCCTTCCCTAAGGCCACCGCTGTCCCTCTGGCAGCCCTTGTCGCCGTGTCCCCTGCCGGCACGGCCGCGCTCCCCAACCTCGCTCCGCGCCCGTCTGATGCAACCACAACATCACCACGTGGCCAGGCGCAGCCGTGCCGCGCCGCCAGCCAATGAGAGCCTGTTCCGCCACCCGGGGGGGCGGGCCCTCCCCGCCTCCTCCTCACCCCATAGGTCACTCTGCGCGTCCATCAGCGGCCAGCGCGCCAATGAGCGGCGGCACCGCCCGTGCGGCGGAGCGGAGCGGAGCGGGGCCGGGGCGGGCGCGGGGGCCGCAGCGCCGCGCCCGCTCCATGGAGGCCGCGGCTGAGGGCCCGGGGGCGCCCGCGGCGCTCAGCTGCTTCTCCTACAACCAGGACTGCACGTAAGCGGGGCGGCCGCCGCGGGGAGGGGGGAGACGGCGGCCGGGCCGCGCCGGGCGGGCTTGGTCCGGCCCCGCGGCCCGCAGGGGGTGCGTGTCCCCACAGGGATGGCTCCCCTGGATTCCGCACACACACACGGGCCGGGGTGCTGCATCCCAAGCGGAGCGGCCCCGGCAGCCTCTCCGTGCGCAGCCGGCTCTCTGTGGGCACGCAGCACCGCCGGCGGGGGCTCTGCCAGCCCGGGGTGTGCGGAATTCAGAGCGAACGCCCGGCTTGGCCTCTCCCCGCAGCTCGGGAAGCCTTTAGGGATGGTCCGGGCGGTGGTGTTCCCGCAGGGCTTTGTCTGCTGAGCCGTGTTGCCCACCGGAGCCCACCCCCGGAGGATGTCGGTGAGCAGCCGGTGCCACAGCACCGCCCCAGCTCGGGGTAACACCCCCGCCATCCTCGGAGCCTCCCAGCCTCGCATCCTTGCTACCCTGTGGCTGCGAGTTAAACACCGCTCCCAAGCGGGATAACAAAAACCTCCCGGAGCAGCGAGCCACACACGGATGTGGCAGCCGTAGCCCCGGATCGTGGGGAACGAGATAAGAATCAGAGATATCAGCTTCGCTCACACCTGGAAAGGCCGCTTGGTCTGCAGCCCTGCTTTGCTTTAGTGTGCCCGAACAAAGGGTGCTTTGAGGGATGTGGATGTGCTGCTGACGTGAACCTGCTGGTCACTGCCTCCAGTACAAACGCTGTGCGTTGCTGTTATGGGCTGGCTGCTAGTCTTAAGACCTAGATCTTGCTGCTTAGTACATCTGGAACTGGGCAGAGACAGCATTTGACAAGACTCTGCCCACCACCCTCAACAGTGAGAGCAAAGCTTCCACAGCCTGGATAAGTCACTATGTCAGTATGGGTGGATCAGCCCCTTCTGTGTCCCACGGGTCCTGTCTGCATCCTCCCAGGTAGATCCGTACCTGGTTGTTCCTCCAGCAGCCACAGGGCCATAGGAGAGGATGTGTTTGCTCTCTCAGAGGGATACTTGCCTTTTGTAGGCTGCAACAGCCTCAGGTTGAAAACTGGATTCTTGAGTTTGTTACTCTGTATTATTTAGGCTGGAAACTGAAGTTGTGCCTTCTGTGCCAGGAAGTACTCATTTCCCCAATGTCAGGGTTTAAACCCAGCCAACTCCTCACTCAGTGAGGTGGAAAGAGAACCAAAAGGGCAAAAAAGTGAGGAAATTTATGGGCTGAGGTAAAGGCAGTTTAATAATTACAGCAAAAGCCACACGTGCAAGCAAAGCAGAACAAGGAATTCATTCCCCACTTCCCATGGCAGGCAGGGGCCCAGCCATCCTCAGGACAGCAGGGCTGTATCACACAGCAGGGAGGACAAAGGCCATCACTCCAAATGTCCTCACATTCCTCCTTCTTTCCCCCTCTTCATCCCCTGAGCCTGACACTGGGTGTCCTGGGATGTCCCTGGGATCAGTTGGGATCAGCTGTCCTGGCTGTGTCACTTCCCAGCTCCTTGTGCCCCCCCAGCCACCTCTCTGGAGAGCTGAGGAGCAGAAAAAGCCTTGACTGTGCAAGCACAGCTCAGCAATAACCAAAACATCCCCAGGTTACCAACCCTGTGTTCAGCACAAAGCCCAAACGCAGCCCCATACAAGCTAACAAGGAAAAAAATTCCCATCCCAGTCCAAACCAATACACCATCCCTGCAGAGACTCTTGCTGTCACCTGGAGGGCTTCAGCTCTGAACCAGCAGGTTTTTGCTTTGTCTTTGCAGCTCCCTGGCAATTGGAACCACAACTGGATACAGACTTTTCTCCTTAAGTTCTGTGGAGCAGCTGGACCAGGTCCATGAAAGCAGTAAGTCTCCTGTTTCCTCCTGGGAAGGAATATTGACCAGCAGTACCTTGAATTTCTGGGAGTCCTTCACCCTTGTTAGAGCCCAGGTTTTTTCATCCTGACAGCAGCAGTTTGTGCTGCAGCCCAGCATTCAGAGGCAGTTTCCCACTAGAAATGTTTCAGGTACATGGGCAGCAGCCCACAGGCTTCCAGCACAGCTGCTGGATAACTCCCAGACTTTTAATCCAATGTGGTATTTACAAGCAAGATGTTTTTAACGGGTTTTCCATGTAAAGAAGGTCATTCCCAGCAGGCCTGCAGTTCTCAGCTGTGCTCACAGCAGCATGCAACACACTCTGAACAGCCCAAAACAAGCCTGGCCTCGTGGAGCAGCGACTCCAAGCTGCTTCAGGCCAGAAGTGCTTCAGCTGAGATGCACTGAAGATAACATTTCCCAGCTGGATATGTTCATCCAGTGGATATGTTCTCCTGTGGCTGCAGAAGGAGCCTCAGCAGTCAGACACAGCTGCCTCATCTGGAACAGGGTCCAGGCTCCTTTCCCAGAGTCAGGCAAAGGGAAACAGGTCCCTGCTGGGGACACACTCAGAGTGATGGGCTGAGGCACAACCAGTCCCATGTGACAGTTGTGGGGCAGCCTTTGTTCCTCTAAGGGAGCCCAGCCCAAACTGAGCATCACTCAGGGCTGAACACACTGGAAATTGCTGTCCCTGGGGATTTAGGTGCAGGGTCACCAGGACCCTTGCACTGGTGCCTTCTCCAGGCAGCAGGAACCATCCCAAACATAGGCACTGCACGACACAGCCACTGTTTGCATCCTCAGGGAGGCTGGGAGAAACCAGACACCACACAGAAGAAACACCAAGCCACAGCCAGCTCCTGCCTTAGCCCAGTAAACCCCTCACATTCCCCAGGAAACTCCCTGACCAAAATGAGGGAACTCCTCCCCTTATATCCTCTTCCTAAGGATCTAGTGCAGCTGGAGGGCCTGAGGATTAGCTTCAGCTGGGCCCTGCCCAGGAGAGAGAGGCACAGCAGCAGCATCAAAGAGAACTGCCTTCATTTCTGCCTTCAGAGCAGAAATGAAGGTCTCCCCTGAGACCTTCTGGCCTTCAGGGGAAGGTTCTTTAAACCCTCCCTGCTCTGACCTAATTGCTTTGTGCCAGGCGTGAGAAATTTTTCACAAAAGTGAGGTAGAACACTTTAGCATAGATCTTCCCAATCCAATCCCCTCTTGAGCTGAGTCTTGTTGCTGCAGTCAGACCAAGCTGAAGGCTCTGCCTTGCTCTCCTTGTGTGCCCAGATGAAATCCCAGATGTTTACATTGTGGAGCGTCTGTTCTCCAGCAGCCTTGTGGTTGTGGTCAGCCATGCCAAGCCACAGCAAATGAATGTCTACCACTTCAAGAAAGGGACAGAGATCTGCAACTACAGCTATTCCAGTAAAATCCTGTCCATCCGGCTGAACCGGCAGGTGAGAGGGGTTATCCAGAGTTACCCCACTCTGGCTCTTTGCTGCTTTTGCTTTTCCAGCTGGGAGCAGCCTGGGGAGGTTTGCAGGAAGGTTGTGAGTGGGGTTGGAGGGGTGGGTGCCTGTGCTCTCCCCCCAGCCCCACATGAGAGGAGCTGCAGGGCTGTGTTATCATCTGCCACTGCTTCCTTCAGGAAGATGAAGCCAAGGCCTTGTTTTGGTGGCAGTTACACAAAAGGCTTTTTGTCATCTGCCTTCTTGCCTGTTCAGGACACAGCTCTGCCAAAAAAACACCTTTTCATGTTCCTCCCTCCCTTGGATTCCACATCCTGACTTCAGGCCCACCTCTGCCATCTTGGTTGCAAATGAGCCCTTCAAAGTTGGTTACAAAAACCCAGGAGTAACTTGAACTCTGTGGATGAGGCAAAAAGTTGCTTTCCAAGTATTGCTAGCAGCCTTGTTTTGGTTTAAAGGTATAAAACCTACTCAGGCCATTTACAATGAGGTTTTTAGAGTGTTATTCTCTGATGTGACGCAGCCTTATGCAGCCCTGAGCTCTTTGGGAGGATTTTAAGTCATCTTTTCTTTTTGTCCATAATTATTTTCCAAGTATATGCCCTAAGAAGCAGAGGGCATTTTACAATGAAGAAATAAGCAGTCTGGGTAATTGTATATAATCAACCTCTCCTCAGTTAGCAACAGTGAGATCTGCAGTGAGGCTCTCTGGGCTGAGCTTCCAGTAAAGCTGGCTTTGACCAGGAGTTCCTGTACCACAATTAAATCTGTCCTAAATTGATTTCTTTCACTTAAGCTTACAGTGAAACTGGCAAAAGAGGGACTTCCTTAGAATTGCAGATAGATGTGTGTGTGTGTGTGTGTTAAAATAAACTGGGAGGTTCTGCTGAACAGCTCTAGGAGATTGGTGTGAATAAAATAAATTCAGGCTACTCCCCATGTGCTGCTCTGGAGCTGCCTGAAGGTGATGCACAGTCCCAGCTTTGCATCCATGTCTCTTGGCTGTGTTTTGAGCTGGGGTTCAAATCCTGGGCTGAGCTCGTCCTCTGGCTGTGCCACAGATGCCTGGAGAGATTCAAAGATGCTACAGATGTTTAGAAACACAGAATTTAGGTTGGAAAAGACCAGTAATACCATCAAGTTCAACCACGCCTCAGCTCTGCCAAGGCCACCACTAAACCCTGTCCCAAGGTGCCACATCCACACATTTTTTAAACCCTTCCAGGGATGGCGACCCCACCACAGCCCTGGACAACCTGTTCAATGCTTAATAACCCTTTTCACAAAGAACTTTTTCCTCAAGTCCCATTTAAACCTTCCCAATTTGTGTAGTTTGTAGAGAAATCATTATTTCAGTCTACCCCACCTGAACTGGTGGCCATCAGATTCTGCATGTGACACTTGAACTCTTGCCTGAGCTTCTGTAGGAAAGCTGCACTCCGTTGGAAGTTCACAAAAGGACAAATCCCAGACAAGGCATTAACTCAGGAAAATGGTGACAAATTAACCAGGAACAGGTCTTAAACAAAAGGTGCATGTTTCAATCTGATCTCTCTGTGAAAAGATCCTCACTTTGCAAACAAGTAAATCCCTCAGTTGTCCTTGTGGGAATTCTTAGTTGCAAGATCCAACTTTGAAGTGTGTGAAGGTAAATCCTGATTTGTCTCAAAGGGGGGAATTGGGCTGTGCTCTGGGGCTGCTGGGCAGCTCCTGGGTTTTCATTCACTGCTGAAATCCTGCTGAATTTAAACCTCTTTGGAGAGGTTTGAGTTGTTTTTCTGTGTCCAAACTCATTTCAGCCCCCAAATACAGCTCAGTTATCTGACCTGATCCATTCAATCTACAGAAGGAGCTGGTGAGCAGCAACATTTGGACAATTAGCAGTGCCTTGACCCTGTGTAGTGACCACAGCACCTTCTCTGAGGTTCTGTCTGTGTGCACAGTGAGGATAAACCCCATCCCACTGACCCTCCCATGACCACAGGGCTGCATGGAGGCCAGGAGGGGTGAGCCAGCCCTCTCCAGCTCCTGCTGAGCTTGTTCAGACTTCCTCTGCCTCTTCACCTCCCAGGTTTTCCTGGATTTTGTCCCTGTGGGTGCCAGCATCTCTGGCTGCTGCTTTGCCATCATCTGGAAACCTCCCTTCACCTGGCCATCAAGAGCAGCCTGTTCTGGGAAAGCACATGGTGGCTTTGCCCAAATCAGCTGTATAAATATTCCTCTGCTTACAAGTGGATGGCTCTTACTGTAGAAAAGGCAAAGGCTTCCTGGAAATGCAAAATGGCTCTGACACAGCCCCAGATGCTGTGGTTAGCAGGAATAGAAGTGGGAAAGAGTTTGATCTGAGAGTAATGGTGGAGCAAGGCAGAGATTTTTAATGTGGGTGTTTCAAGTTAGTGACTAAGCTCCACATTTAGATACTAAATAAGTGGCCTCATTTCTGAAGAGGTGGAGGCTTCCTGGACATGGATTTGGGTGCTCCAACTTCAGGATGGATGGGGTCTGGGCTTAGGCTTTTATTGGGATGTTTTTAGTGCCTCTGGACTGTTGGCACTAAGGGAGGTGGAGCTGTGCACTTGCTGGACTTACAAAGCTCAGCCCTTCAGCCAGACCCAAAGCCTGGTCCCAAAAAAAGCCTCCGTGGTGATACGTAGGGATCTGGACCAAGCTGAGACACAAAGCTGAGTGGCCACAGAGATGGTGGCCCAGGGCTAAGGTTACAGCATCAGGCTTCCCTTTGCCTTCCTGCCTTGTCTTGGCTGGGTGGATGTTCCTGGCAGGCTCAGCAGAAGAGGTACGAGTGCCTGAACTTGGGAAATCCCAGCCCCTCAGCCAAGATGGTGCAAGGGTGACTGTCCCTGAACAAACATGTCTCAGCTCTGGGTTTATGCAGTTCTGCAGGGCACACAAAACAGCCTTCCCTGCTGACCCCAGACGGGAAAAGAAACATTCATGTGTTGGACAGATGCATGAAGTTCAGAAGTAGCAAACCCAGCATCTCTATGTTGTCTCCCAAATCAGGAAGAAGTCAAGGCAAAGGGGCTGTATTCCCATCTGGAGGCACCCTGACAGGATTGCAGCCTCTCTGCTGCCAGGTCTTTGTGATCCAAAAATAATTCAATATGAACTGCAGAGAAAAGTTGGGGCAGGGAGAGCTGATAATCAAGGCCTGTGGTGGAGTGTAACCCTGATAGGTGTTCCTGTTCCTGGGGGATGTGGAAGATGTACAGGAGCAGAGAAGTCATGGTGTTTTGTCTTCTCTCTAAAGCAAGACCAGATGCAAAAAACTCTCTAAACAGGAGTTGTACAAACCCAAATGTGAGAGGGCTTGGAGAAGCAGAAGAGGTCGAGTTTCTGTTGCATTTCAGTATGTGGGAAATTCCTGTTGAGTTTGAATGACAGCAAAGGTTTGGGTTTGGGAGGTGTGGGAATAGCAGCCAGAAGCACTGCTGGTGGGGTTCTATGCATGTCCCCTGTGTCCTTGCAGAGGCTGGTGGTCTGCCTGGAAGAGTCAATTTACATCCATAACATCAAGGACATGAAGCTTTTGAAGACTATTCTGGATACACCTCCCAACACAACAGGTGAGCACGGGAGAACTGGGTGAGAGGGAGCTTTGCAGAGCCACAGCATTGTGCTAGAATTTAAACCAGCCTGTGGCCAGCACTGGGAAGTCAGAAATTCATGGAGGCAGTCAGGCAGGCTTGGGAGATCACAGCCAAGTTGGAAGGGACCTGCAAGGATCACTGAATCCAACTCCTTGACCTGCACAGCCCCATCCCAACAATCCCACCCTGTGTCCAGAGCACTGTCCTAACTCCGCTTGAGCTCTGTCAGGCCTGGCGCTGTGACCCAGCTCTGCCCTGAGCAAACCCCTGCACTGTTCAGAGCACAGATGGGCAGAATGGGCTCTGACTTCCCCTTGGGGTCAGCTCCCAAAGTGATCACTGTGGACAGAACACACGGCCAGGCACAGCGCCAGTCCCTGCCAGGGAGTTCCCAGGAGCTGCCACCTGATACTATTCCATGCAGGCTGCAAACCTGAGGTGCCAGGCAGGTGGCTGCAGCACAGATCCTGAGTGTGTGGCACAGGGTGAATCCGGCTTTCCTGCTGCTGGGAGGGGAGCTATTTTTAGCAGCAGAGAGAGAAGCTTGGCCGGGTGCCCGTGTTGCTGTGCTGTCCTGCTCGGGCTGCAGCATCCTTTCATGGCTGGGTGCTTGGGAAGTTGCTGATGTGCTCATGCTTGGCCTCGGGGCTTTCAAGGGATGCTCTTCCAGCAGCTCCCCTGACCTACTTCAGGTCTCACCAGATGGGCTCTCAGTGTGGATTAAACATGCTAAATGCTGCAAATATAATTAAAGTTTAAAACCTCCCTGAGAAGGCCCGGCAGCAGGGTGGGCAAGGATACCCGAGCCTGGAGCTGTTCTGCAGAGGGGCTGGAGGATCAGGTCATGGTTTAAGAGCAGCAGGAATCATCCAGAGCGGGACTGGGATGCTTCAGATCACACGCTTCATATGGGCTTAGTGTTTTAAACCCCTTTTACCGTAGCAGCTGTCACTGAAATGAGGTGAGTGACAATTGCAATGCCCCCGTTGTCCCTGGGCCATCTGCTTTGGTCCCAAGCTTGACCCCAAGGATGCTGTGTCCTGTAGGTCAGGGCAGCCCAGCCTCACTGCTCTTTGTGCTACTTGTTTAGGAGCGGAATTGTAGGAGCACATGGAAAATGTGCCACCCCCTTAAGTGTGTGCCCTGGGCACAGTGACACCAGTGTTTGCAGGACCAGGACTTGCTGCAGCCACACTGGCCAGTCACAGTGAGATCTCTGGCTGTTCCTGGCCAGCACCTGGCTCCTGATCCAGCCTCTCTTCCACGTAGGAGAGGAAAATGCCCATGGTGTCCAAGACAGTTGTTTTTCATGTGATTCATGCCAGGGGCAGGATTTGAACCAAGGAGGTCACAGTGCTTGGGGTGACGTGTGTGCTGTGAGGGAACATCTTGGGAATGACTGCAGCTTTGGAAACCAGCTCATGTGGCTGCCCCCAAGCCCTGGATGTGCCTGGACCTACTGGCCTGAGGGCAAGGCCAGGCTTCCTGGACACAGTAGCATTTTTCCATGCTGCTCGAGGAAGCCACCTCTGGAACAGGGCACGCCCAGAGGTGCCATTTGAGTAGTGCCAGCCTGCCTCCTCCCTCCTGAGCCCACCACTGCAAGGACCAACCCTCACCATGGCTGGAGGGCTGCTGAGAGGAGCGGAGCATCTTCAAAGGCTGCCTGTGGCCCTGTGATCCTTGTTCTTTGTGTGTCCCCGAGGTCAGCCCAGTACACTCACATCTGTGTTTTCCCCTGGCCTGGTTTCCCGGCCGCCTCTCTGGGCCAGAGGAGCAGAGGGAGCGGGTGACTCACCCAGCGCTCAGAGCTCGCTTTGTTTAGCTCCAGCCTTCCCTGATCCTCTCTGAAAGGGCTGTGCTGATCCCCCCGTGCTGCCTGCGCCGGGGGATCACCGTCCCGGGAAGGCAGGATGCTCATCAAGCAGCAGTCTCTGGGCTGTCTTTGCATTCCTCCTGTCCCTCCCTCTTTAATTGCCTTTTAATTGCCCGCACTTCGCTGCTGCCGTGCTCCTCATGCGCCATCCCTGGCACCATGTGCATGCCTCTGGATGGATGGAGAGCGGATCCCTGGGGCCTCTGGCTGATCCTGCAGCTCCTGGCTCCGCTGCGGTCTCTTTGTTTGGTTATAAACAATGACCTAAAACGAGAGCTCTGGCCGATCTTTCCCCGCTGCTGCTGGGCGGGGGCCAGGGCCGTGTCCTGACACGGGGCTTGCACGGCACGACACGTCCGTGCTACGTGCGCTGTGTGGCTGTCCTGCTGCCCCGGTTGGGGACACCCGCTGCCTTTAACCCCGCGGCTTCCTCCGCACATGGGGTTAGCCGGGACCCCCGCCGCGGCTCAGGAAGCTCAGGTCGTGCTGGAGCCTCGAGGCAGGTTTGGGAGGGCTGCGAGGGCACGGATGTGGGGCAGGAAGCGAGCGAGGCACGTTTAGTATGTGACAGGATTCACCGGGCTGGATCCTCAGCCAGCAGCGGGAACGGCAGGCAGGAAGAGATGCTCTTTTCCGAGGTCACCTGGGGGACAAGCGGATGGATGTATCCACACACGTATCCATCCGTCCCTGTCTCATCCTGTAATTCCTGCCCGCTTTGAAAGGAGCGTTTGGGAACCTTTGTGCTCATGTTGGCATAAAACCAGATGGCTTGTATGAGGAAGAATTCCCCCTGTACTTAAAATTTCGCTGCGTTCAAGTTCCTTGTCAGCCGGAAACTCCCCGCACAGCTGGCGCATTTCCTTTGTCATTCTCTGCTTCCCTTTTCCTTTCTCTGCTTCCCTTTTCCATTCAGAGCTGAAGGAAATGGCACTGCCTTGAGCCAGGCTGCAACGGAGCTGCACCCATGCTGGGCTGCTCCTCTGAGCTTCCAACCGGGCACCTACACCCTGTGCACATCTGGATGTGTCCAGATGTGGCTGGACAGGAGTGCTGTCAGCCCTCAAACCCACATGTCCTTTGCTGTTTCATGCATTCTCCGAGGAGATAATGCCTGGGAAAAGGCTAGGGTTCCTTGTGCTTGGGGACCGGCGAGGGTGGCAGGGCAGAGCCGCCGTTCTGTCCCGTACCAGCAGATGTCCCCACGGCCGAGGTGTTCCCAGCGCTCCACGGCCCCGTGCCGAGGCCGAGCAGCCCCAGAATGAGCCAGAGCCTGAGCTCCCCGCCGTGCCCTGTGCTGTCCTCCCCTCACTCACAGCCTCAGCCGTGTCCCTGTCCCCCTGCCAGGTCTGTGTGCTCTCTCCATCAACCACGCCAACTCCTACTTGGCTTATCCCGGCAGCGCGACCAGCGGAGAGATCGTGCTTTACGACGGAAATACTTTGGTAAGTGCGAAGCTCAGCCTTTGGATACCGGCAGGGGCTGAAAACAAACAGAGCCACAGCAAAGCCAACGGGACCCTTGGGAAGGATGAATAAATACACTCCACCGAGCTGGAGTGCAAGGGAATTGCCTGGGAGGCACATCTGGACGTATCCCACTCGCTCAGAGCAGACAGCTCTGAGATCAGGACGTGCATCTCCCAGCACAGGATATTCAGGGAAACATGACCCACTGCCCTGCAGCCCAAGGGCCACTGCCAGGCTGACACTGGGGTTGCTGTGAGAGAGTCAGCAGCATATCCCGTGGGAATGATGTGACCAGCATGGGTCAGGGGGGTTGGAGCTGCTCCAGGCACAACGCAGGACCTGGAGCAGCAGCTTTGCCACACCATGGGCTGGAAGGGATGCTGGACCCAAAGTCACAGGTAGGGCAGAGTGTCCAAAGTCCCCTTAGGAAATCTGTCCCTGGCTGGATGCAGGGTCATGATTATCTGCTGTTTATGCCAGGGCTTTGGGTTACATAAGGCTGGTGGCTCCATACGTGCAGCGAGAGCAGCAGGGCAGCAGCAGAGCACAGGGAAAATGCTGCTGCTGCAAGATGTGCTGTGAGGGCTGGGGCTTCCTGCAGGTACCAGGGTGGTGTCACTACAGTAGGATTTGCTGTGCAGCACAGAGGATTGCAGGGAAACTGGCTCTCATCCCAGCAGAGAAGGGCCAGGCTTTGGAGAGGGTGCAGGCACAATCCTGAACCCTGCCTGGAGAGGCAGGGAGCTGAGGTTCTCTGCCCCTGAGGTGAGTTTTCTGTTATCACAGTGGCCATAATAGGTGAGGAATGAACTCAGGCAGGGCAGAGATAAACAGCTGAGATGTTGAAGAGATACCATCAGCACAAGATGATCCCATGAATCCCTATCAGCAGGCGTGATTAGGGTGCAAGACAGGAACGCCCTGCTGTCACGCAGTCCAAGGACCAGTGTGTCCCTTTGCACTCACTTTACCTTGTGCCCTACAGAAAACAGCCTGCACCATTCCTGCCCATGATGGGCCTCTGGCTGCTCTCACCTTCAACTCCACCGGCTCCAAGTTGGCCAGTGCTTCTGAAAAAGTGAGTGAGTGTGGCTGCAAGTACCCTCCCTCTGCCCAGGGCTGCGTCAGCACCCCTGAGCTGCTCCTTCTTAAACACAGCCAGCACAGAAGGGCCACTGATTGATTGGTCAGTGAATTGGGATCAGATTGAGCCCAGCTGGCAAACAGGAGGAGCCTTTGCACATCCTGAGTTTCCTGGGTGTGTCAGGGAAAGGGCTGGGGCTCCATGGCCTGCTCCTACGTGATATTTCCATTTGCATTTTTTGCAGGGCACAGTCATTCGTGTATTTTCCATTCCTGGGGGGCAAAAACTCTATGAATTCCGGCGAGGGATGAAAAGGTCAGTTCATTCTTCTGGCAGTGACAAGTACACATAGGGCTCCTGGAGCTGAAGTGTAAACACAGGGACACAGGGCAACGTCAGATCCTGGTGGCTTTGGCATCTTATGCAGAAGGAAAACAAGAGAAAACATATCAGCTCAAAAGTGTCACTGTGCCAGGCTGTGCCCAACTCATTGATTCCCTTCAGTGTGTCACAGAACAGGGTGATGGCAGGGTACAGATGTGGAGTCACTCCGTTTACTCTGTCCTTTCTTTTTTCTTACTTGAAATAATGAAGTCCCCAAAATTATCAGAGACCTCATTCCTGCTGAACCTGTGCAGGAGGTGCTGTTTGTATCCATCCCACAGTTTGGATATCCGTGGTCTCTGCAGCACCAGAAGCTGCAGTGAGGCTGGCACAGGTATTCCCTCCACAGGCAAGGACATTTCCACCTCTCTGGCTTGAGGCTACTTCCAGCCCTGCTGTGTTGCTCATCAATGAGCCCACAGCCTCAGCAGCAGATATGCAGGGTGATCCTCAACATGGATGGATGGCCCATCCACTCCTCTGTGAGCCAAACCCAGCAGTTCCCCTTGAATGATTGCTGTGAAAGTGACTGGTCCTGTCCTTGCTCTGCTCTAGGTATGTGAACATCAGCTCCCTGGTGTTCAGCATGGATTCCCAGTTCCTCTGTGCTTCCAGCAACACAGAGACCGTGCACATCTTCAAACTGGAGCATCTCACAGACAGGTGAGGGATTGGCCTGGCTGAACCTGCCTGCCCCAGGGCTGTCTCTGCTTCAAAGGTCTGTGTTTGCACAGCTGCTCTCCATGTCCTCACCGTGTACTCTCCATGAGCAATACCAGCTGCATAGTGCCTTATGTCCTGAGGGACTCACTCCTTGCCAAAGCCACACCCTGCACCCTTGCTGTCAGGCTCTCCAGGCCTCTCTGGCTTTATTAGGTGCCACTGTCCCCTGCCTTTTCCAGCCAGGCTGGTGCACAATGCACAGGTGCTCCAAAACCCCTTCACCCATGTGAGATCAGGTCCATTCCCAATGTTTTGTCACGCTGATCATGGTAACCCCGCTGACACTGCTTTGTGACCCCCTCAGCCGGCCAGAGGAGCCTCCAACCTGGAGTGGTTACATGGGAAAGATGTTCCAGGCTGCTACCAACTACCTCCCTGCCCAGGTGTCAGGCATGATGAGCCAGGACCGAGCCTTTGCCACCGTCCGGCTGAACATCTCCGGACAGAGGAACATCTGTGCCCTCTCCACGTACGTACTGCCTCAGCTGACCTCTGCCCCCTGGGCAGGCCAGCCTTACCTTGTCCCCCTGCCTGCAGACCACGTGGTGTGGCTGCTGCTGTGTCTCTGTGTGTGAGTTTTTTGGCCTCAGGCTGCTTTTCCCAGCAGGATTCAGAAGCTGCCTCGGCTGTTGGTGACGACGTCGGATGGACATCTCTACATCTATAACCTGGACCCGCAGGATGGGGGGGAGTGTGTCTTAATTAAAAATCACAGGTAACTCTCCCTCCACTCACACCTCATAGAGAGGCTGATCTTTTAAAAAATGAAGGGAAATCTCACACGGCAGCACAAAATAGAGCTGTAGGAGCAAGAAAGTTAGAACTGAGTTTAGGATTGGAGCTATGTATCTGACAGATGTGGGTGGGAAGCACATCAGCAGGCAGGGACACAAGGCTTCTTGCAGGAGAAACCAGAGACATCTCTCATGCCATGGCAGCTGTGGGACATCCCAGCTTAGACTGGGCAGGCTGTGCTTTAGGAGATGCCCCCAGCAGCAGAGCTCTGACCGTCGTAGTGGCAGGAGAGCAGAGCACCTTCTCCAGATTAGAGCGGGTGCTGGAGAGCTGACTGGGGGTAGGATGGTGTGGAGTGACACTGTGAGCTTCTGTAAACAAAAGCACCATGCCAAAGCAGAGGAATTTCTTCATGGAAGGGGTGGTTAATCATTGGAAGGGGTTGCACAGGGAGGTGGCAGGGTCACTATCCTTGGAGTTGTTCAAGGAATGACTGGATGTAGCCTTCAGTGCTCTGCTCTGGGTGACAAGCTGGTGGTGATCAATCAAAAGTTGGGCTTGATGATCTCAGAGGTCTTTTCCAACTGAAATCGTTCTGGGATTCTGTGAAAACAGAGCCTCCCCCGCTGCTGCTCAGTCCATATGCAAATCCCATTAAACACGTAACCCCCCCCGCACACATCTGGGCTGCTTGGCTCCAGATGTGAAGCCTTTGGGATGGGGTGAGATGTAACATGTGCTCCAGGCCGGGAGGTGGCTGCCAGCCAGGAAAGTGCCAGCAGCTTTTGGAAAAGCCACAAAACAAAAGCACTTCAAAGCTGCGCTGTCCAGCGCGCGCCGCCCGCAGCCCCCAGCCTTGTCATGTGGGCTCCTCTGAGCATCAGAGGGCTGAAAAGGGCCCTTGGGTCATGAGTTACATTACATCATACGATATCTCTGCTCAAACTCCGTCCTAAACTAGCCAGGGCTGCTTTTCCCATCTAGTCTGCTCCTGTTGGAAGCCCTTCGGAGCCCCCTCTGTGATTAGAAACACTGTTTGTCTTTGTAACCTAAAGCTTTTGTGGTCAGTCTGTTCCCTTCTGTTCCCATGCCAGCATTGTCTTCCAGCCGAAGTGGTGCTTTCCCTATCTCCTTCTTCACCCCCTGCTTTCCTTGTGGAGCACAATGCTCCCCTGTCCACAGCACTGCTGGGGCTGCTGCATGCAGTGATGGGGATGGGTGATGTGGATGTATGGGCTTGTCTTAGCTGGAGCTGGGGAGGAACAGATGGGATCAGAACTAACTCTTCTTCCCTCTCTTGATCTGTGCCATTAGTCTGCTTGGCTCAGGAAAGATGGAGGAGAACAAAGAAAACGACCTTCAGCCTCCAGTACCTCAATCTTATGCAGCAACTGTAGCCAGACAAAGTACAGTGCCTTCAACTTCAACCATGCCAGGTGAGCACCATATCTGCCCTTCCTCAGGCAGAAGCCACAAAACCACCTGGGGCAAAGGGGAAAGTGTCCCACATTCCAAGGGTTCATCCAGGATCACCACGTGTACACTGCCCGCTGGAGCAGCAGGACTTTGGAGATCACCTGGTTCATCCCCTGCCACAAAAACAGGGCATGAGTTTTCTGCTCTGCTCCCCGTGCCACAGACAAGCCCAAGGCAGAGCAGGAGCCACTCTTTGGCAGACAGCAGCTGCTGCCAGGTGGTTTCCAGGAGTTGGAACTGTGGGTGTAGAAGTCAGGACTCACTGTTTTTGTGGTGAGATTGCCTCCAGTCTCTGAAGCTGGTACACCTTGCACTAAACTGCTGCAGGAAAGGACTGGGTGACTATCTCATTATATTCCCAAGTGTAAGATCCACATACAAATGCAGATCTTACTCTGAAATTGGTGCTTAGGTTCACGGCAAGAGGAGGAAAGCTGCTGCCACAGGAGTTGACCATGTAGTGCATCCATAGTCCATTGTGTCCATGGAGACACCTTCCTCTTCCTCAGTCCATGAAGCCAGAGAAAGCAGCTGAGTGCTAAAAAGGTGGTAACAGTGTCTGCTGCTTGTCTGCAGCCTCCTCCCATGCCTTCCTGCAGTAACACTTGGTGTTTTCCCCTGGCCAGGTTACTCGGAGGACGGCGGAGCCCTGCGGGGTGAGGTTATCCCAGAGCACGAGTTTGCAACTGGACCAGTCTGTCTGGACGATGAGAATGAGTTCCCTCCTGTGAGCATTCAACACCCCTAAACCTGCAGTGCAGCCCTCATGCTAAAAAGGAAGTAGTAACCTCTCCCAGAAGAGATTCTATTGCCCCCTCCTTGTCCCAGCTCACTGTGAAGGCTGAAATAACTGAATGGGTTCTAGGGACAGTGCCAGGAAAATTACACCCCCACTAAACAGCAGCTGGGGATGGGGCAAAAATGATCAAACCTAAGCAGAGATCAGGTCTGAACAAACTTGCTGAGTGGTGTTCAGATCCAGACCTAACCTTTGTGCTTTGAGCGGATTTCTAATATTACCAGGAATAGTTTTAATTGGAACAAGTTAGAAATAAAAACTTTGTACCCCGTTGCATTTTCAGTCAGTTGAGTTAGTTCATGGAATGCAACTGGAACATACCTGAACCTCACCAGTCTCTTCATTTCCAAGGTAACTGAGAAGGAGACTCCTTTTCCAAGTACAAAGATGAAAGGAATAACAGAGTTTTAGACCATTTTATGATTTTTATGTGGCACTTTCTCAGTTACCATTGGAAGGAGGTAGTGGATTTTTCAATCTAACTTCAGCTTGGCAGTGTCTTTCCAGCTTCTTTTCCTATTCCACGCTCATTAATTAAGTATCTAACCCCTAATTGGACAAATGTTGGTCTGTGCTATGATCTGGTTGTAATCAGTGATGTCTTCATAGCAGTAATGCAGCAGTATATAGTAATGGATTTCAGGTTGCAGCCTTGGCAGGCTTTTGGAATTCCTTACTTCATTTTTACATATCCTGCTGTTGGAGTTTTGCCTGAAAAGGAGGAAGTACAAACCTTATCCCAGGATTCGTTCCATGTGCTGAGCTGACCTCTGTGAGGCACCTTCCTCTGAGCTGAGGCAAAGTGTTACTTAGATAAAAGCAGGCTGGCTCATGACTCCCTTTGAGCCAGCACCACCTAAACCCAGCTCAACTCACACAGCCCTCAGATTATTTCTTTCCTTACCTACAACATTCCCTGCTGCAAACTGGGAGCAGGAATTTCCCAGTTGTCCAACTCCATTACTCAAGAAGGATATTTAAAATGCCTCCCTCTGTGTGCCCACAGAGAAGGTGATGGCCCAGGCCCCTGGAAGGAGCAGCAGGGACAGAGAGAAATCCTTTGTTTCCTTCTGCTAAACCTGCTCTTGAACTCCTGGGTTGGGGACAAGCAAATGCCAGCATGCAGGAATCACGCTGCTCCTGAATGAGGCTTCCTGCTGGGACTGTGCTGGATGAAAGCAGCCCCAAACCCCTGCTGTACCACAGCAGGTGCTTTATGAAATGAACTTTGATCCTTCCAAATCCTGTCATTAACCTGACAGAGCAGTGACATGTGTATTGTTAGGGAGGAGGTGGTGTGGGAAGGGAAGGTGCTTTCCAAAAATACTCCCTGATAATGGTGGCTGAGCAAACGGAGCTTGCAGATAAAGCCCCCACTTGTGGGTTTGGGGTTTGCCCCTCGCAGTAGGAGTACTCAGGATGTTTGGATGCTCTGGATTTCACTGAACTTGGCTGTTTTCTCAGCACTTGAAATCTCCAGTCTCGGTGAAGGGGGTTTCAGGCATCGGTCACTCCTGTGCAGAGAAGGAGGGAGAGAAAACCTGACCTTATCCAACAAAAATGTTTTGACAGCGTTCGGCTTTGCGGAAACATGGGAAGGGTTTTGTTTGTTTTCCAGTGTGCAACAAAAAGACTTTTAAAAACCTCAAAACTTGTGACAAAATGGAATATTCACCCACAGCCCACGGTATGGCTTTGAACTCAGACATGGTTCTGGAGAAACAACAGTGCTCAAACCCCACAGTTTCTCCCCATTTTGAAACCTCTTGTCTTCCCTTGACCTCAAGCAAGACTTCAGAGGCTCAGCTGTTAAAGACTGAGGAAAACCAGATTCAGCCTGACATAAAATCTGTCAAACACTGCCTGTTCATTAAGTGGAAGGAGGGACAGATCAGAGAGGAGATGAGGAGCCCAAGGAGGACTCGTAAAAAGTGGCCTCACAAGAGGGAACGTGGATGAGGCTGCTGCTGGTGCCAGGATTGTGGAAGGAGGTTAAACCAGTTCAGTGACAATTCCTGCATGGATGGGGTGGATTAAGCACTCCCAAGTCACTGTTGATCTTGGGCAGGAAGGACTCAGGTGTTACTGAGGGGGACAGGGGGATGGAGCCATGGGTGCTGTGCTGGATGTGCAGGAAGGAGGCTGCAGAGCCCTCACCCTGCAGGACCAGAAGATTTTACAGGGTGGGAAGAGCAAACCCAGCTCTGGCTGCAAAACTGTGGCAATTTGGGCTGTTTTCTGGTCACCTGCCTGAGCAGCCACACCTGTTCTGTGGGTGTAGCAGGGAGTGAGGTTCCCAGTGGTGCTTTGGGCCAGGCAGGGCACTGCAATTTTGGGGTAGTGCTGTGAGGTTTGGCAGAAGAAATCCTACAGGATTCTGCAAGCAGCATAGCCTGTGTGCAGCTGGGGAGTGCGACCAGGGGATCTTCCCAAAACTTCTGGGATTCAGTAGGAAGGATGATTTCTTCCAGCATACTGGTCAGTGCTTTCCAGGCATGGGTGATCCATCCTGCATTTGGCTGCAGGGCCCAAAGGTGAAGGTTTTATCAGAAGAGCCATTTCATTAAGTGAGACTGCAATCAGCTCTTCAAAGGCAGCTTCCCCTCACTGATACTCCATCATTCTTACAAACCATCTCTTTCTTATCAGTTTTTGGCTGCTCCAAAACAGTTTGGGCAGTTTCCTGTGCTGCCAAAGGATGCTGCTGCATGTAGGAGGGAAAATATCCAGGGGGATCTACAACAGTGCAGAAATCAGTGCCCTATCACAGGGTCCACACACCCCTCTGCTGCTCCAGATCACAGATCTTGATATAAAAAATGAGTTTGCAGATACATCTCTGGCCCTGTGGAGCCAGTATTGGCCCAAATTCCTCCTGGCTGTTTGCTGGATGGTGTTTCCCTCATTCTGTTGGATGGATATGGACACTTAATTATTTTAAGTGATTATTTTTTAACAGCTGGCTGGTAGCAGAGGAAAGGCCGCTGATTTCCCAGTGAGGCTCTACTTGTAATTATGTTTCATAGGGGATGAGGGAGTTTGGCAGGACTTGGCTTCTGCCCTTGTAGCTCAGACTGGCATTTTGGGCAGCTGGGGCTTGCAGGATTAAGCCCAGCTTATCAGTACATTATCTGAGGTCCCTTGGGAATTGTGCCATCCAATGTCAATGCTTGTGCCTGGAAACCTGGCCAGTGATGGTTCTGCAGCTCGTGGAGAGACAGACTTGGGAGGAGGAGCTGGCAGAGACCCTCTGCAGCAGGAGCTGTGGGGTTCACATCCCTTCCAGGTCACTCCTGGCAAGGCTGGACCTTGGCCAGGGCTGCCCACAGCTCATGCAGGAGCAGGGGCACACTTCACCCAGGGTCTCTGTGGCAGGAATAGCTGGTGGGAGGTGAATCACTGTCCTGCTGCTGCCTGTTCTTCTCTGCTCCTGCTTTACTCTTCCTCCCAGAGGCTTTGCTGGTGTTAGGCTGGGCTTTCTCTCCCCTAATCCTGTCTAACATGTTGGAGTTTAACTCTGGAATCCATCCGGAGACGCTGGAGCAATGCAGGGATGCCCAGCACAAACCTTTCCCTCCAGCCACGCCAGAGCTGAGCTTTTTGGGAGCACTTAGTGAGGCAAATGCACTTCAGCCCCAGGAACTGCACTCCCCAAAGCCTGGCTCTGCTCAGCCCAGTGCCAGCCAGAGGCCAGACAGACTGACTTATCACTGAGCCAGATGGTTCCTGTTCCCAGGACCGTAAATTTGGGGAGGGGGAGAGCAAATAAATAAACCTCTCGCCAATCTGCCTTTGAATGGAAAGTAAAACACTGCAGCACATCTCTCCCCCTGCTCCTCCCGTGTGTGTAAAACCAACTGGAAACACTCCCTGGTGCTGGGAAAAGTAAGGCCCTTCTGTTTTGATTTTGGTAGATAATCTTGTGCCGTGGAGGTCAGCCGGGCAAGGCGAAGAGGTCATGAGGAGAAACAAAACATCCACGCTTAGGACAGCTTCTGGGAGGTGCTTTGGAAAAGCCAGGAGTTTCGAAGAACAGATCTGTGAGTCCCCGAGATGAGAAAAAAAAATATAAATTAAGGTGGGCCACACTTTCTCCTCTGTGCAAGTGAACACCTGGCCCTGTTAGCCCCTGTTTTAATTTGTGTCTGGGTGGGGTGTCAATGTACTGTATGCCCATGGCTCTATTTAAAAATCTCTATGTTAGAACCACAGTGTAAATGCTAATTTAATCAGATTTGTATGTAACCAGAATTTTATATACCCATTTGTCCCTTTTCTAATTTATGCTGTTTTATGTGTATAAATGTACTTATAGGAAGAGATATTAAACTTATGTCTTTGTACAGTATATACAGACTATTTTAACCCAGGCAAAGTATTTTTGCAGTGATATTAGAGAAGATGCCATTTGCTATGTTGAAAGACAGAATAAAGTCACAGTCTGTCCCTGGCAGCTCCTGCTGTTCTTTTTGAGGCCCTAAAAGTGTCAGTCTGGATTAAGTTTGGGGAGTGGGAAGGGTTTTGGGGGCTGGAGTAAGGGCAGCACACCTGGGTGAGTCCACACAGGTCCTCTTATGGCCAAAGAAATCTGGGTGTGTAAACCAGAAGCCAGAATGGTTTCAGAACACCCTCACACAGCTGCTGAGAAATCCCAGTGGTTTCTCAGGTTCCAGCTGCACCTTCATTTCTGCCTTTGCACTGCCCAGAAATGCCCCACAGGAGCAGTTTCACTCCAGCTGTGCCTGCATTGGGATGACAGGAGCAGCTCATCTGCTGGGAGACCCCAAGGCAGGGACTTCTCCCTGACCTTCCCAAACCCTACAGTTACACCTTCCTCTTTTCTGCTGAGCTGATGGGGAGCATCCCCAGTTCTCTCCCTGCCACTTTCAGGGAACAGCCTTTCCCAAGCCCTTGGATGTCACAGTTCAGTCCCTGAGCCCCACCCAGGACCTCCTTCCTTCCTTCCACAGACAGCTGGGTCTTGCCATGACCCCACTAATGAGCCTCAGCAGGCAGCTGCTGGGGCAGGTGCTCCCTTCCCAGAGCACTCCCCTCATGCCAGCCAGGAAAATTCAAAAAAAAAAAAGAAAACTCTCTGCAGCCACCAAACTTCCAGGGTTTCCGCAGAGCTGATTGCCCAGAGGCTGTGAGCCCCATCCTCCCCTGCCTTGTGCTCCCACCAGCTGCTCCTGTAAGGTTTCTTTCTAGAGGAAAACCAAGCAAATTTCCCAGAAGAATCTTCTCCCAAAGCCAGCTCTCACAGAAGGTAGTTTTAATCCAAGAGCAGTCTCTTTCCCAGATAAAGAGCCCTCCAAAAAGCCTTCCACGTGCCCAGGGTCCAAAGGGGACCCTCTGTCCCCAACTCACCTCCCTCTTCCCAGCATGGAGCAACGGGGACCACAGCCTCCATCCCTCTCTATGGCCATCTCCAGCCTGGCGTTCACCACACTTGGGAAAGGAGCAGCCTGAGCAATTATTTGCTTAAAGACAAAGCCATGGTGTTCTCTTTTCCACGTGGGGATCCGGCGTGGCTCCGTGAGCCCCATGGCACCGGCAGCCCACGTGCTGCACGTTGCAGCAGGGAATTGCAGCTGGATCCTGGGAATAATCTGCAACAGAGACATTGTCTGCTGCGATGTCCTGCAGAGCTTGGGTGTAAGCCCTGCTGATTGCAGGCAGCACTGCCTGGTACTCTCTGGATGCCACATCCAGAGGCTCCTGCTCCTGGATGTCACGGTCCAGGTTGAAAACGAGGGGTGGTTGGTGCCGCTCCGCCGGCCCAGTGCTGCCATCACAGGCCATGGCCCCTCCTAGGGAGGAAATGGGAGAAAAACCCTGGAGTCACAGAGGTCCAGGGATCACCTCTGTATTCCTCACCCACCCAGAATGGCCGATTCCCACCCCCATCCCAGCTCTTACTCCAAGAGTGTTTCTGAGACCAACCCCAGGCTGCAGCAACACCCTGCAGACACAGCTTGGCACATCCTTGGGTCTGCTCTTGGTTGAATTAACTTGAGTTGGTTTTCACCTGCATCTGCAGGGATCTAAGAATTCCAGAAGTCTCCTCCTGGACTTGACAGCCTCTGGTAGGGGTGTGTACCTGTGGTGTAAAATGCCTTGTACTGAGCCAGCCGCAGCGCCTCGATCTCACCCACCTGCCCGGCTGCGCCACTGTTGGGGTGCAGCAGAACCTGCAGGAAGGACAGAATAATTCCTGGCTGCCCATGGCAGGGAAGACCTGCTCCATGAAGTCCAATCCCTCCCCAGAGGAGCCACATTCTACCCTGAACACATTCACAGATGTTATTCAGGCCTTGGACTCTGAGCAGCCAGTGGAGCTGTGATTGCTGAAGGGTGGGATGATGGCAAAAGGGCCCCAGGAAACACCAACATCTCCCTTGGACTTCCCTGGCCCTGCAGGACCCTCCAAATTTAACTCCAAGTTCTATGGCATGAAAGGGATCACAAAGGCTCTGTGGCTTTCAGCAGAGCGGGGCAGATTATCATAAAATCACAGAATGGTTTGGGTTGGAAGGGACCTCAAAAGCCATCCAGTCTAAACTCCTGCCATGGGCAGGGACACTTTCCACTGTCCCAGGTTGCTCCAGGCTTCATCCAATCTGGCTTTGGACACTTCCAGTGATGGGGCAGCCACAGTTTCTTGGGATAACCTGTGCCAGGGCCTCACCACCCCTAAAATTTAGAATTTATTCCTAACGTCTAATCTAAATCTCCCATCTTTTACCCTAAAACCATTCCCCCTTGTCCTACCACTAAATGCCTGTGTAATATTTGGGAGCCAGGGTGATCTCAGGTGCTTTGTGTCACCCAACACCTCCCTGGGTGCTCACAGCTCAGCCAGCAGTGGGGACATCCAAGGGAGCCGAGCCCCAGGCTGGAGCCAGCAGCCAGCCACGAGCTGAGGGTGAGCTCATGCAAGGCAGAGGGGAAGGTGAGGTGCTGGAACATCCCTCCCACATCCCTCCCTCCCGTCTGACTCACCCCGCTGTGCGAGGGCTCCCTTCCCTGACAACAGCCAGGGAACGGGGTGAGCAGCAAGGGAAGGAGGGAAGGGTGGGTCGAATGTCTCCCTTTTGGTATTTAGGACACTTGATCCACACAGGATGGCTGCTCTGGCACTGGGGAGTGAGGAGACAAGTGAGCTGGACACTCCAGCGGCTCCTCTCTGATAACATCTGCTGTGGAGCCAATGCCTTCACTGAGGGATGAGTCACTTGAGGTTTCCTCCCTGGGATTTGAGTTTAAAAGTGATTCAAGAAATTTCCACTGTGCTGAAAATTAGAAACATCTGCTGGAGTTGTAGGCAGCTGCAGTTCCAAGTTTAGTAACAGCACTCACAGCTGATGAGTGCAGCAGTGCCTGAGCAGGTGCCCAGCACAGAGCCCTGCCCCTCAGGGAGCATTCCAGGCACCCTGGGCACCCCAAAATGTTCATCCCACACTGCCTGCCAGAGCATTCCAGGGATCCTAGGCACCCAGAGGTGTCCATCCCATGCTGCCTGGTCTGGATGTGGCCACTATCTCGTGGGACTGGTTGGAAACTCATTGAAGAAATGCCAGGATTCAGGGTAGGGGGTGATTTCCACATGCTCTCACTTTGTTTTATTGCCTTTCGTTGTAAGGTGAATTATTTGTTTAAAAAACACCTTTTGGAATTTGGTTGGATCTTTACGTTTTTGGGGGAAAATAAGAAGAGTGTGAAGTGGAAGAGGTGGTGCAGTGTGGGCCTGGTGCAAGGAGGAAGCTCTGCTGTAGAGTCCCCTTCTGCTGGCAGGATAAAAGAGCTCCAAAGCAGGAATCAGCAAATATTCAAGGCCCCATGAGGCTAAGGGACCAGGAACGGAACCAATCCATCTGTCTCCAGCCTTAAAGCTTTGCCTACACCTTTAACAGCACAGCTGGGATGCTGCCAAGGGCACTCAAGCCTCGCTTCCTACCAACAACCACGTTCCTGAACCTCTTAAAACCCCACACTTAGAAAATCTGTTATAATTTACTACATAATTAAGGAGCTTGTTTTGAATCAAGAAACATTCCCAGATCTGGAACTCTTCCATTAATCCATGGCTATTATTTTAATAAATAAAATATAGAGAAGAGGGGAGAGGGGGGGAAAGCACTTTCTCCCCTGAAAATTCATTGCTTGAACCTGGTGCTCCAGGCTATTCACATTCAGCTGATGGACAGAGGGATTTACTGCCCCTGGTACCCTCGGTGCTCCTTGAAGGATGTGGTTTATTTTTCCTGCCAAGAGCCCTCGTTCTCAGCAGGACCTTGGTGTCACCCCAGCCCCATTCCCGGCTGTGCCAGTGCCGAGCACAGCCTGGGACACTGGGACAGTGTCACCCGGGCAGCCCACACTGGGCGCTCCAGCAACCCCAATTAGCAAAGTGTGGAAATTGGGCATGGGAGTGAGCGAGGGAGCTGCTTCCAGGAGGATTTCTGTCAAGGGAAACCCTGCCTGGGGGTCACTATCGGCTGCTCGCAGGCGGAGGGTGAGAGGCGAGGAGCCAGGAGGGGAGGGAGCAGGGACACAGCTGCTCCCCGTCACCCCATGGGGCTGTGGGTCCCCTCCCAGGTCACCCCATCCCATGGCACTGTGATCCCACCCACCCCTTGGAGGCAATTCCACACAGGAATGGCTGCACCCTGACACCCACCAAACCATTGCTCCCACCAAACCATTGCTGCCTGCAAACCATCATTCCCAAAAAAACACCATTCCCGGCAAACCATCATTCCCAGCAAACCACCATTCCTGGCAAACCATCACTCCCAGCAAACCACTGCTCCCAGCAAACCATCATTCCCAGCAAACCATCATTCCCAGTAAACCATCATTCCCAGCAAACCATCATTCCCAGTAAACCATCATTCCCAGCAAACCACTGCTCCCGCTCCCAGCAAACCATCATTCCCAGTAAACCATCATTCCCAGCAAACCACTGCTCCCAGCAAACCATCATTCCCAGTAAACCATCATTCCCAGCAAACCATCATTCCCAGCAAACCATCATTCCCAGCAAACCATTGCTCCCAGCACCAGTGCCCTGCTCCCAGCACTGCCCATGCAGAGCAGGGTTAATCCTGAGGAGCAGAGCAGAGCACGCTGGCCACATCCCATCCCCTTCCCTGCTCCATCTCCCAGTTCAGCAGAGGGTTCAATAAATACAAAGCAAATACCAAACCCCTGATGGACACTGAAAGCAAATCCAAGATCCCGCTGGGAGCTGGCTTGCAGTGCTTGCAGGAGGGTGTACTTTAAAAGCAAAATCAGGATTTATCCATGGGACTGCCTTAAAGACACTTTTCTTTTTTTTGTTGGTTCTACAAAAATCTCGTGCAACTCTGAGACAAATGCGTGGCCATCCTGCTTGTCATGCAAACTGTATTTTTTGGGGTGAAAGGAGCTGCCAGCTTGGACAGAGCTGTGGGATATGGGGTGAACTGTCCCATTGGAATATTGTCACCCTGGAGCTGGGAGAAGGAGGGGTTTGTTATGTCTTGATCTGGTAAATAAATAAATGGGGATAACCAGGTTTGAATCCCTGGGAGCTCCCCTTCCTCTCACTGATGTACCTTTTGGCATCAGAAAGATGCTGTGCTGGGCACTGCAGGCTCCCACGAGCCTGAGCATCCCAGGGCTGGTGTCCCTGGGATCACAGACACACCTCTGAGGCACACAGGAAGGTGCCAAGCTGCAGGCACAGGAACTTCCACCTCTAATCCCAGATTTGTGAATGAAGCACCAAGCAATCTTCATTAACCCAAAGCCCTTTCACCCTGACATCCCAAGCCCAGCCTGGTACAGCACTCAGCCATCTCCAGCTGTCCTCCTCCTCCAGACAAGGGGCTGATGCTCCCATAGATCCGCACATGCCCAGTCTGAGCCTTTTTCCACCCCCACTTACCTGTTTTAGCTCAGGGACCTGCTGTCAGGGTGGGGTGGCACGGGGGTGGCTCTGCCTTACCTTGTGCCCCACATCCGAGTGGCCAAAGAGAACTGGGGACACATCCAAGCCATCAAAGCGCCTGTTTGGGGGCAGCACTGCCCCAGCCAGGGCCACCAGTGTGGGGAAGATGTCCAGGATGCTGGGGAAACAGGAGACAGAGCTAGGAGTGAGGATCCCTGGAGGATCTCCCCAGCCTCACCTGCGCCCCACAGCCCTCACAAGAGAGTTCCCAACAGCTGAAAAGGCTGAACCCAGCTCTGGCCCTGGCTTCACCCCCTCCCACCCCCAGCCAGCGGCTCAGACTCAGTCAGGATGTGCCTCTCCCTGGGGCAGGGGCATCAGGGGAGCAGGGCAGCCCCTCCCACACTCCTGAACCCCTGGACACTAGGAAGGCAGCAGGTCAATCACTCTCTGCAGGAAATGCCAGCACAGGGGTTTTCAGGCCAGTGCCAGCGGCTCCCAGCACCCCAGGAAATGTGGTGTGGCTGTTGCTTGGCACAGCAGGAGCAGCCAGGATGGAGCAGGAGAACCCCAGCAGCCTTCTCATTGCCAGCTCCAACCTGTGCACAGCCTCAGCCACAACAGAGTGCCTGGGACTCACCTCAGTCCTTCCCAGAGCAGAGGGACACAGGGAAGGGGCAGGTGACCCAAAGTCCCTCTGGCTCCCTGGGGATGCAGAGAGGGACAGTCTCTGCTTTCCCAGCTGCTGCCTGTGCCCCGGGACCCGGGCTGTCCCCACTTGGCACATCCTTCTGGTGTGAAGGAGCTGCAGGTGGGGCAGGATGGGCATCATTCAGCCCTGCTCCCAGCCCTTCACAGCCTGAGCACAGGCTCCCCTTCTTCCATGTGACCCAGAGGAATCCTGAGACTTGACTCCAGTGGGATGGGAACATCTTGCTCACAGCCCCCCCATATCCAATCCTCACCCTCCCCATCTTGTGGGGCACAAGTGTCTGTCCCCCCCTGGTGCCACCAACAGCATCCCTCCCTCACAGACACAAGGTGACCCCACACCTCTCAAAGGAACCACCCCCACCAGGATGTCCCACAGCCCCAGGGGACAGCGGGACATCAGTGTGGCCAAGTGACACATCACAGCACTGCCCTCGGGGACCAAGTTGTGGCACAGGAGCTGACAGCTGGCAGGACTTCAAGGACTCAACCCACACCCCTCTGGCTGCTCTGGCCACTCAGTGCCAGCAGCTCAGAGGGCTTGGCTGGAGCAAGGAAATTGGTAGAGGAGGCAAAAGCACCAGGAATTGGGGTCACCAGGGTGCTGCCACTGTGACCCTGTCACCACAGTTCTGGCAGCACCATGATCCTGCCTGGAGCGTGGTAGAAGCTGCGTGAGCAGAGAGAGGAAAGAGCTTAACAGCCCCCAGTTCTCCCACTGAACAAGTTTTAATTTAGCTGCTAAGAGACAGAGAGAACAAATAAGAACAAACACTGCTGCGAGCCCCGGCCGGCGCTCACTGAGACGGCCCCCACAGCCAGGCCAGCCAGGAGGCACCCAAAAAAATCCTGGCTCTCCACTGCAATCCCTGCAGGCACCTTGCTGGGGGCACAGCAGGTCCCTCTAAAATAGCAACTCACCTGGGCAGCCTGCCCATGGTCCCAGGGGTGCCTAGCACTCCCAGGATCCGTCTCAATGCATGTGGATGCCCCCAGGCAGCCCTGACCCAGTGGATGGGACCTCTGGAAAGCAACACTGGGCTGGGAGAGCAACATGATTGAGGGCAGAGGTGATTGAAGATTTGCCCAGCTATGGGCAGGTGTAACCCACGGAAAAAGGAATGAAAAATAGGATTTTGGTTGAAATTGGCATCAAACAAAGGCCCTGCCAGCAGGCACATGCTGGGAGCCAAGCTGGGGAAGCCATGCTCCAGGGAAAGGGAAAGCCACATTGCCAACCCCTGCCCTGGCCAGGAGAGATTTAACACATAAAGCAACTCCAGCATCCTGCTGCCCCCTGAACACCAAGGGAAAAGGGCCTGGCAGTGCCCAGGGACAGCAGCTCCCTGCCTGTGGGACGATGGGCACCCTGACCTGCCGGGCAGGATGTGGTGGGAGCACTGCCCTGCCATGGTGCTGAGCATCCTGGCACCCCAGGCACAGTGTGGCACAGAACCCTGCCCTGCCTGGCAATGGCAGGGTGCAGGCAGCTGCAGCAGCTCTCCCCACACCCCACCAGCTCAGCCAACCTGCCCAGCCCCACGCTGCCAGCACAGCCAGGATGGTGCAATCTCCTCCTTCACCACCCTCCTGACCTACTTCTTCCATGCCCTACTTCAGGTTGGGGCAGGGAAGGGCAGAAGCACAGTGGGTGGCTCTGACAATTAAACATAATTAAGAAAAGCAGACAAGGCAGTTTTGTGCAGAGCCCAGCGTGCAGGTGCTGGTCTGTGGCGAGGCATCAGCGTTTCTGTGCTGGCTCCAGCTCCCTGGCCCCTGGGCACGCTCACCCTCACTCACCCCTGGCTCCCTGGCCAGGCAGGCCACGGAGCCACGAGGTCCTGAGCACTTCCAGCAGCCTCTGTGCCCGAGCCAGGTGTTTCCATAACCCCAGGGGAAGAGGAGATTCGTGCAGATGGATAAGGCCATCCCCTGCACAGCCCTGGCTCTTGCCAGGGATCCCACCAGGCTGAGGCCCCTCTGTGAGGGCACAGGGCTCCCAGCCTCTCCTGCACACACATTTCATTCCCTCCCCACCTTCTCGGTCTTCCCCATCAGCTGGGGGGATTTCAATGTCCCTGTTGCACGTGCTCATCTTTGGGGGCTGTCCCCGACGGTGACAGAGGCACAGAGAAAAGCCACCTGTCCCATCAGCATCTCCATGTCCCTTCTGTGTCCCTCCACATTCCCTGTCCCAACTCAGGCTGGTGACACTTTTCTGAGCATGACCACTGCTCGTGCTCCCCAGGCTGACTCTGTACTGCCTCCCAAAGAGGGGGTGCCCCTTCCTGCTGCCAGACCATCACCCTGCACAGTTGGGCACGGCCCCATGGCAGTGCCAGCTCTGCTGAGGGGGACACCAGCTGCACTGTGACTCCTGGGGAGCTACAGAGCCACTTTTCAAGCACCTGGAGTGCTGCACCTGCCTCTGCTGGGATTTCCAGCTGTCCAACCTGCCAGACTGGAGCTGGGAAATGCAGGAGATAAGGTCTTATCTCCTGATAATCAGAATTCCTGGGCTTGGAGGCAGGGACAGGGGGATGGGATGGATGGGACGGGCACTGATCCTGCACATGCTGCCCCAGCTGCCTGAGTGGGCAGGGGTTGGCAGCTCTGCCCCATGGCCCGTGGAGGACAAGGATTTGGAGGTGTAAACCACAGGGTGCTACGTGCTCCCCATTCCCTCCACCAGACACCAGTGACTCAGCTTATTGCTCACACCTCCTCTTGCCTGCAAAGATCCAGCTCCCAGAGCTGCCCTCGGGCTGTGGAACGAGTGAGTGTCTCCAGCTTATCTTAGAAACATCCAACACTGCCCGAGGGTCCACCAGTCAGGACCTGCCTCCAGCAGCTGGAACCTTCTTTCCCAACATCCAGCAACCCCCCAGCCCCACCACCCTGTGTGCTTCAAGGATGAAAGGACAGGGCATCCCAATGCACAGTAGCCCCAAAGCCCCACCAACCTGAGCTCCAGCATCATGGGGATCCATCAGGGGTGAATGGGGACAGGACATCCCAATGCCCAGGAACCCCAAACCCCACCAACCTGAGCTCCAGCATCAAGGGGATCCATGAGGGGTGAACAGGGAAAGGACATCCCAATGCCCAGGAACCCCCAAACCCCACCAGCCTGACCCCAGCATGGTGGGGCCCACCAGCCTGACCCCAGCATGGTGGGGATCCATCAGGGGTGAATGGGGATGTTCCCCCCGCACTGCCCCAGGCTGTGCCCCACATTGCTGCCAAGCAGGGCTGTAAGGAGAGATGCAGGTTGCACACGAAGGGGTGCAAGTGCTGCAGGGAGAGGGGCAACACCGACCCTCCCTGCTGCCCTCCCCAGCGAGGAGAGGCGTGGGGGCAGCAGCCCCTGCCCTCGCTGCCGCCGGATCCCGGCCCGGCCGCATCCTGCAGGGACAGCCAGCGCCATCTCTCCTCACAACCGCACCCTCCTCCACATAAAGCCATTCACAGACCACAAAGCCTGAGCCTGCTCCTTGGTGGGGAGAGAGAACATCGTCATCTTTTAATTATCGGCAGGCCTTTGGCCACCGCGGCCAGGAGCACACGGAGCCTGGCGGCTGCGAGCGCCAACCCTCCAGCCTCACAAAAAGCCCTTTCAGCTCCTCTCAGCTGAAGCATGAAGTCTTGGGAGAGGACAAAAGTACAGTCTGGCACAAGGCAGGGAATAACCAGCGCAGGCAGCTGCTGTTGCCAAAATCCAGGTGATGACCTGGGTCGCAGTGTGGGGATAGGGGTTCCTTCCAAATGGGGCCACCCCACTCCCCGAGGGGCTCTTACCTGAGCAGAGCATGGCTCGTCCTTCTGGCAGGGACACGGCCAGGCCAGTACACCAGGGCTGGCACCCTGTGCCCTCCTTCCCAGGTTGTTTGCTTCGCTGAGCTCCCACCTGCAGGAGAACAGGGCAGCGTTCAGCATCCTGCTGATACTGGAAAACCTCCTGAGGCCAGAGTTTCCCTGGGAAAGGAACTGTTTGAAGGCAGAGATGGTGTAAATTACCCCAAAGGAGGATAGTTTCTCTGGGCCAGGGAAGGGAGAAGAACTATGGGAGTTTTTCAAAGGGAAAGGGAAGAGAAAGGGGTCTCAGCTGGGCACTGTTCTGTGTTTCCCTGCTCCAAGGAGTGACGAGAAATGCAGCAGCTGCCAGAGTCATTGCATTTCCATCCACTTTTGATGCCAGGTGAGAGAATGGAGCAGGCAGGAAATGTAAGAATTTACTCCAGGGGCTTCTGTCCTCTGCAGGGCTCAGCACCAACAACCACCCCCCCCCCCCCCCCCCCCCCCCCCCCCCCCGCTGCCTGCTGGAAACCTGCCTCATTAAAAATCATCCTGCTAATAACCCTCCTGACAGTTAATGAACCTGATCCATCCTTTCCCTGACAGCACCCAAAGCACGCCTGCTCTGCCCTTGGATTTGGATGCACAGGGAAGCTGCCCAGCCCCTTCCTCCACCTGGACTGCTGAGCAGCAGACTGGGGTGCTGAGCACCAAAACTGGGCTGCTGAGCCCCAAAATGGGAGCACCAAGCATCACGAGGGCTAGAAGGGTGTTGGAGAGCCTCTGCCTTGGCTGCAGCCCAAAGGGCCTCAGGCAGCTGGAGGGGGAAGGGGCTGGGAATGGGGCAAAGAGAAAATCCCAACCCGATTCACGGAGCAAACTTCCCAGGAGCCGCCTTTGTGCGAAGCCTTTCAGTGTGCACATGGCAACGGCACTCGCCCCGAGCCATTTCCTCCGGGCACAGCCAAGAGAGTCCCTGCACTGCCCCAGCCCAGCGCGGCCCCTCCAGAGTCACTGCCTGATGCCACGGGCTGATCCAAGCCCCCAAACAATGCTGCCGTGCCCGCAAGGACACGAATGGCACAGGTGCCATAAGGGCTAGCCCAGGGAAAAGGTTTCTGACCCTGGCACGCACCGAGCACACCCCCAGTCTCTCCCATTCCCCACCCAAACTTTTGGTGTTTCCTCCCCTACCCTCAGACACTCCAGGAAATTACAGCAATTACAGCAATTAATATCAATCCCCATCTCTGCACATGCATTAAAAAACTCATCCTCCTGGATGCATTTCCAGGGTTTTTCCATGTGTGGTCAGGGGGCTCTGGAAGGACATCAGACGGATATTTCCTGACCAAACCATCCCAGCACCTCTGGCTGGTCAGGTCAGAGCAGCATGGGAATGAGGTCACATTAACACTTTGGGAAGTAAACAGGGCTGAAACACCCAAACCCAACCAGGGAATTTTCTCCAGAGTGGGGATGATGCAGCCCTGCTGCTATGGGGACTTTCCAGGCTTTCCAGGAAAGCTGAACTGTGCATTCCCGTGGTGGGATGAAAACCTTGGTCCCACCACACACACAGCAGGTCCTCAGCACAGGGACACCAGGTCTGGAACTTCCCCAACCTGACTCAAAACATGCCCAGCATCACATCCCCCAAATGTTTCTCTCTCCCAGTCCCCTCGCTGGACTCTTGACCCCAAGGTGGGAGATGAGTTTTTGGGGTGGACTGGGGGCTGTGGGAAGCAGGGAGAAAGGGGCAGCACACATGGATATGCTGCTCTCTCCCAACTCCAGTGACCACCTGAAATCAGTGGAAAACATCCCTGGAATTTACGGTTGGACCCTAAAAGGAATGATGGAGCTACAGGAAACATATAGAAACGTGTATGAACATATAGAGTCATATAAAACATACAGGAACATAGAAACAAATAGAAATGTGTAGGAACATATAGAATCATATAGAACATACAGGAACATAGAAACAAATAAAATAGAAATGTGTAGGAACATATAGAATCATATAGAACATACAGGAACATAGAAACAAATAGAATAGAAATGTGTAGGAACATATAGAGTCATATAAAACATACAGGAACATAGAAACAAATAGAAGCATATCGAGACATACAGAAACATAAGGAAACATATGGAAATAAATAGAGCTGGGAGCAGTCTGTCTTGCCCTGCCCTCCCACTCCACGGGGGCTTTTCCCTAGCAGGGAACAATCCCCCCGGGCTGGGGAGGCTGAGCATCCCAGCCCCGGCAGCCCCGGGTGATGGATGCGGGCAGTGCCAGCCCGGCGGCAGCAGCCCGGGCCGGCTTTCCAAACATCCGTGCCGCCAGCAGCCGAGGGATTTCCGAAGTCACCCTCGCAGCCAGTGTTTACAGCCAGCTCGGAGCGCTCTGCCAGCTCCTCCCCAGCCTCCACGGCAGGAGGGATCCGGGTGTTTTGCAGGGCAGCGAGGGGCTGGAAAGGGGCCGTGTTTTGCTCGCCCTGTTCCCGAACGCTGCAGTTTTTGTACCATCTGCTCGGGCTTGTGACAGTGGGTTGCTCAAGAGCAACAACCCGGGGCCGTCAGTGGGGTTTGTTTACTAGAAAATTAAGGCTACGATTCCATGCCAGGGCCAGAAGGAAGGGCTCTGGGAATGGGACAAAGCCAGTGCAGTTTTTGCCCAGGGGAGCAGTCAGGATCCCATGGCCAGGGTGTCAGGAAGAGCAGAAGGAAGCCCCTCAATGCTGACCCCAGGCATGGGGAGCTGAGCCTGACACCTTAACACCGCGTAACACAAGCAGAAGTGGGAAACGCCTGACTCATGAATGTTTCTGGCTGCCCCAGCTGAAATAAACCCACCAAGCAGATGGCTTGGCCGGAAAAGATGGAAAGAGTGGGAAAAAAAAAAAAAAATCAAACAGAAAACCCCCTACAAAACGGTGGAGAGAAAGAAAAGCAAAATCCTGGGGTATGGGGAAGGTGGTGGGTGCTCTGCTCTGGGCGGGATGGGGCTGGGGGCTGTGAGAGCCTGATGGGGCAGATAGCAATGTCCCCATCTCCAAACCAGCACACTCACCCCAAGCTCCAGCTTACCCCCCACAGCAGTTTTTGGGGAAACTTGACTGTTTGGAGGGAAAAAATAGCACAGGGGTGTGTTCAAGCTCCGGGAAGCAGCCAGGGAAAGGCTGAGGGTGGTGTCCGTGTCCCCTCGATGGGCAATGAGGGGTTTTTGTGGAGAAGCCCCCTGTGCCCCCGGGGACTGGGACCCCCCCCACACTGCCAGGTTACCTCGCTGCCTCTGCCAGGCACCCACGAACGGCCCTAGGCGTCCTGCCAGCTCACACTTCTGTGCCCAGGGGCCATTGTCACCTGCAAGAGAAAGAAATGTCCCCATGAGAGACACCAGGACCTCAGGGGACACCTCCACAGGGGACACCTCCACAGTGTGTGAGGCCGGGGTGTGTGTGTGTGTGTGTGTGTGTGTGTGTGTTAGGCAAAGGACAAGTGACCCTTCCATCCCTCTTTGCCACCCCTGTGATGCCTCCCCACACGAGCAAGAGCAGCTGGTTGATGGATTTTGGTTTTTAGCAGTTTGTTTGCAGGGGCTGAGTGCAGGGGAGGGGCTGGAGTGCAGCCAGGTCAGGGCAGGGGGGGCAGGGTGCCACCAGCTTTGGGTGTTAATGAGCGGCCGAGCGGTTCCTGTCATCAGGAGGAAGACATCCTCATTAGGGAGGCTGCTCAGCGACAGAGAGCGGATTTGGGCTTCTTAACGAACGAGGATTTGTGGTTTAATTAGTCACAGCCCCACCACTTCAGCCTCTCAGCCGGAGGGGGTGGCAGGGTGGACACTCAGCTGAGTGACCACAGCAGCCTGGGACCCCCATCCCCAGGCTGGGACCACTCCCCATCCACAGAGCAAGAGAAGCATCGAGAGCAGGGGACATGGAGAGCAGGGGACATCGAGGGCAGGGGACAAACACAGGTCCTGCCCCTTCCTCCAGGTGCAGCCCCCAGTGTCACCCCCAGCCCGTTTTCCTGCTGTACCTGTGAACCACAGGAGCGTGCTGCCCTTGCCGAGGCTGTCAGCCACCTCCTTTATCCGTCCCACCAGTGCATCCATCTCACTCAGGGAGGCTCCGTAGATGCTTCTGCCCGGAGCAGGGGGCAGCGGGGGGGTCAGCGGGACGTGCATATGGGCCAGGGCCAGGTACAGGAAGAAGGGACGTCCACTGTCACTGCACAGGGCACAGAAGGAGAGTGTTCAGCCTCCAAGGGAAGGCAGTAGCAGGAGGTCATTGGGGTGGTGGCACTGCTGGGCCCGGGGACACAAACCAGCGGCCCTTCCACCCCTGCCTCTGCCGCAGCTCCCTGGGGGAAAAACACCCCATGTGCATCGCCCAGCTGCAAACCCTCCAGGCACCTGTCTCCTAACAGGGAGGAAGCTTGGCTGAGCTGAGCCACTTCCCCCGTTCTCCTGCTTAAATCCCTCCCCATTGCCCCCTGTTATCAACTGTCCCCACACTTGGGATGGATTTGCCCCTTCATTTCCAGCAGCCGAACACCTCACGCTGCACCCACCCTCCTCCCTCCTCTCATTTTGGCCCTTTGTCCCCCTCCCCAGCAAGTGCCCGGCCTCGCTGGTGCTGTGGGCAGCGGATGTGCCACAGCAGGCTCCCCACACCCCCCTGGCCATGGCCCGGGCAGTGCCATGCAGCCCCGCACAGGGAGCGCGGCGTGTTCGCCGCCGTGTGCTGCCCCACCGCCTGCTCGCTCCTCAATCATCACAGGACACGTCCTGTTTGCTTGTTTACAGCTATATTTATCCGCTCCAACGAGGCCTGCTCTTCCTCAGGGACCTCGGAGGGGAAGGGTGGGATGGCCAGCGGCAGGGAGGGGCCGGATCCCCGAGACGTGTCCCAGCCAGCGCACGCGCCCGGCTCCGGCTGCCCCTCGCTGCCTCCTGGAAGCTCTCGAGGCCTTTCCAACGTGTGCCTCGGCACTTCCTTCCTCTGCCCGTCACCCACCTGGGGTGGAAAATGAGTAAACCCCATCCTGCCTTGAGCTGCTGCAGCCCCATGAAGGGCTGTGTCCCCCTGGCACCCTGCCCATCCCTGCAGGACACGGTGGGTCAGGAGAGCCCATGTGCCCCTTGCAAACTGCCACTGTGAGAACTCTTCCCATGGGACGCCAGAGCTCCTGGAGCAGGGAAAGCTGCTTCCCTGGGCTTGCATCCCACCTGGGAGCACCAGCATCCAGGTGGGCTCGTGGCTGGGATGCTCAGCTGAACATCGCTCTCATTTGCCACACAGACACCTCGGAATCGTCCTGAAGATCGAGCAAATGTTTAATAAATAACCGAAGACAAGAGTCCCTGACTTTTGCTCCCATGCTCGCCTGTGCTCGAGCAGTGCCATGTCTCACTGTCACAAATTGCTCAACCTTGACTGGTTAAAAAAACACGAGATGGCAAATCCGGTGTTCTTTTGTTGCCCTGTAGTGAATGAGTCAGGCAGGGGAAAACTGGAATAAGCCATCAAAGGGAAGGGAAGAAAAAGCAGGCACCTGCTTAATCCTGTTCTCCATGAACGAAGATAACCCCAAAACACTTCTGGGGGTTTAAAGGTTTTTCCTATTAACCCGGAGCTTACACACTTGGTTTCACAGCCACAGAACATCCTGGCAGCCCCAAGGGCTGGGGTTTGGCAGGAGAAAGGGTTACTGCTGCCCCACAGCCCAGAGCCTGGCCAAGCCACCCCACGGCAAATCCTTGGTACCCAAAGGGATAAAGGACAGGTTTCAAGCAATGAAACAGTACCCCGGTTTATCAAGAGCCATTTCCCCATGTGCTGCTCCCTGCCCAGCCCTACATTCACTTCTGTTACACAAACCTTACCCCAAGGAGCTGCCTTCCCTGGGCCTGCCTTATCCCGGGGTGCAGGCAGGGGATGGGCTCAGACAGGGCTGCCCGGCAGCGCTTCCTCTCCTCACTCTGCAGGGAGGCATTTTGCAAAGTCACAGCTCGTAATCCGCCAATAATGGGGATTAAAATTACACAACCCGTCAGCAGGGCTCATGGGCGTCATTCGGAAGAGCCACTTTGCTCCTCGGGGACAAACACACCCGGGCACCTCCTGTGCTGGGAGGCTGGGGGAGGCAGATCCTGAAGCCCGGGGTGCTTTATCCTCAAAATGGATCCAATCTCGCACACGGGGCGTGTTCAAACACCTCTGGGTGCTGTTCTGGTCGCACCCTGAGCTCCATTCAGCGCCTGTTTATAATCCCTGACAGCACTTCACACCCATGGAGGCACGGCCATCACCCAATTGCCACCTCATCCACAGGGACGCAGGGATGGACAAACCGATGACAGCAGCGTTTGCCTCCCTCTCATCCCCACCAGCCTTGGCATCATGCACATTGCCCCCAGGAAGGAGGCACAGCCCCACTCAAAGGCTTTGACTTTCCTCCAAAATGATGGTTTTAAGAACACATGAGCCCTTTAGAGAACACCAGAAGAACATCAGTGCCTCCTCCAGCAGGAAGCCAAGCCACAGACACCCCAAATCTGAACCACGGGGTAACACCCATCTCCCCTGGAACTGCACCAACACCATGCAAAGGAGTCCTGCAGTGACCTAGGAGCTCTCCTAGCTAAGGGGACAGACAGGGGACAGTAGGTGGCCCTCACCTGGCCCTCTGGATAAACCGCGCCGCCTCCTCCGCGTAGCGCCTGGCCAGGCTGCCGAGCTCCACGGGCTGCTGGACAATGGTGACATTCTCGAAGAGAGGCAGGGCAACCTCTGTGTAACAGTCCTTCCTCACCACCCTGCTGGGAAGAGCCACCCCAGGCTTGTCACTGGAGCAGGCAGGGAGCCTGGCTGCTCTCCTGGCTTCCAGAAAGCCAAGGAAGGGAGAACAAAGGGAGCGATGCCAATGTCCCCATGGCACGGGGTGCTCCCAGCCTGCACCCTGCAGGGGGAAACTGGGTGCACAGAGCGTGAGGGGAGGTGACCACAAGCAAGGGCAGCACTGGGGACACTGCTGCAAACACCCAGCTCCCCGTGCCAGCAGTGGAGCCCCAGTGCTCCTTACCTGACAGCGGTGCCGTGCCGTGGGCAGGGCGGGCAGGGAGGCAGGTTGTAACCAGGGCTGTCCGTGCAGCCCATGTCATGGCTGTAGGGGATCCCAAAGTAGTAGTCAAAACCTGAGGGGTTTGCAAGCGAGGGGGTCAGCAGGGTGAAGGTGGCCAAAGGGCCATCAGCCCGTCCCTACTGGCACAGCTCTTACCACGGGAGTTGGGGTGATGGTGGCCGTGGTGTCCCAGGTGCCACTTGCCTGCATAGAAGCCACAGAACATCATTTCAGAGGTGACACAGCTCTGGCCACCAACAGCCCTCACCCACGAGGTGCCCACAGCGCTGGGGGCTTTAATCGAGCTACAAGAAAGGCTCCTTGTTTGTGCTGGCCACGATTCCAGAATGCCGTCTATTTTTGCAGAAAACCCAGAAAAAATGCATAAGGTATCTCATGCCTGTGCAAAGCGGCTGTTTCCAGCCTTAAAAGGCTCTTTCATGTGTTTGTGTTCTGAGCAGACAGCTTCCTAACCCCTCCCTAACAGCCAGCTTCATCCTCTGACCTCCAGCATGCGCTTGCTCCCACTGAATGTGTCCATCCAAAAGGGAGAACTGCAAAAACTGGGGGGGAATGGAGAAACAGAGGGATTTTCTGCCAGCACAATGTTCACAACAGCAGAAGCTGCAGGTGCAAAGGGCTTGTGCTGGCTGAGGGGGACCCGCAGTGACAGGAGGGTGCCCAAAGCCACGGGGCCAGTGGCACCACCCATGGTGCAGGATAGCAGAGCTGCTGAGCACAGCCCTGTTTGCTAAGGAACACCCAGCACATTCCTTGTGAGGTAAAGCAATGAGAGATTAAATGGAGAAGTCCGGATTTCCGGCAGCACCATTGAGAAGGGAGATTTTAAGCCTAGCATTGCAAAATCCAAGGGGGATGTGTGAAATCTTTCTCACATGATCCTTTAGATTTTCCTTTCACTGCCAGTATTTCACCCAAGTACCTCCTCTGCAAGGACATCTTTGTCACCCCCTGCCACCTCCCCAGCTGCCCCCTGGTAATAGGCATTACCTATAGCCCCTGTGCTGTATCCAGCCTCCTGCAGGACCTCGGCCAGGGTGGTCTCATTGAGGGGGAGGCCCCCGAGCGAGGTGATGGCGAAGTTGTGGGTGACCCCATTGCGCACCCCCAGGCGCCCAGTGAGCAGCGAGGCGCGGGACGGGGAGCACGTGGATGCAGCTGAGTGGAAATCCACGAACCTGCAAAATGAAAAGACCCTTCAACTCACAAGACCTTTCCTGTCCCTCCCTGCTCCCCTGCACACTCCCCCTTTCGATGGGGGATGAGGGTGGGGAGTGGAAGATGAAGGTTCCAGCAGGGATAGATGGACCTACACCCCGAGGTACCAGTCTCTGGCTGCCATCCCCAGGCACCCAAACCCACACCAGTGAAATCCCCTCGCCTGCCAGTCTCACAGGGCTGAATTCCCCTGTGCTGCAGGACAGAGTAACCAGGGATGCTGGGTGAGGGCAGGGAAGGGGGGACAGACATTACCTGGTTCCTTCAGCAGCCAACTGATCCAAATGCGGGGTCTCCTTCGTCTCTGCCCAGTTGGCACCCAGATCCCCCCAACCCACATCATCGGCCAGGATGACGATGAAGTTGGGCTGCCTGCTCACCACACAGGGAGCCCAGAGTCCCAGCAGCACCAGGGTGAGCACCAGCACTGCCCACAGGGACAGGAATGGAGTCCCCATGGTGCTCCTGCCCGTGTTGCAGCACTGGTGGTCTTCCCCACACTGCCCCTGCTGTGTCCCTGCAGACACAGCTGAGCTTTCCACGGGCTCTGTCCCTTCCTCAGCTGGTCCTATGGGGCTGGGGTCTGGGTTTGCTCCCTTGGCTGCCGACCGAGCTGCGACACCTCCTCCGTCTTTCACACCCAGGCACAGCCGATATTCCCGAAATCGGCGCCAGCAAAGGTGTTATTCTTAGAAGTCAAAAAACACCCTTTGAAGTCACTGTCACCCTATTTATATCTTTCCTTCCTTCCTGGTAAATATCTAATTAGACACCAAACTGAAGCAGTATTTTCCCCTCCAGGAGCGTGTTCGATCCGCGGCGGTAGCAGCTCCTCTCCCCTCACTGCTGCCAGAGGGATGTTTGTGTCCAAAAATGGCTCCTTCCCTGCAGGCTGAGCCCCTCGGCCTCTGGGTGGAGAAGAAACTGCTGGAGCTCTCTTAGTCCATCCTTCACCTCGTTACAGCATCCCCTGTGTAAGGGAAACAAAAAAGTCAGGATGTGGGGTGTGCTCCTGCACCCCAGCCTGGGGCAGAACACCTTCTCCAGACACTTTCCCTTTCAAGTTGTTCTGCTGCCTGGTTCACAATGGAAAGGATTAGGAATATGGAGTGCCCCTTTCCTGTACCCACTGCTCAGGCTGGGATGGTTTCCCATGCTCCTGCCATCCTGTGCTCCCTCCTGCTTACCAAGGGCTTTCTCCTGAGTGCTGTAGGGGGCACAGCCCCACGAGGGGGACATGCAGGGCCCTGCCTTCATTTGTCACAACTGACAAGTCTCTGAAGTTCATTGTCTAAATTCAGTTCTGCTCCCACTGCCCCACCACTGCCAGAGCAGGGAGCACAGCCCAGCTGCCAGAGGGAGCTGCCCCAGAGGTGAGGAGGAAGGAATCCTTACAAACCCAGAAGGTAAAAAACCCCAGGAATATCCAGGATTAAGCACATCCAGCTGCTTAGGGCAGGATTTGGCCTCCAGAGATGGAAAGACTCAAGGACAAACCCTCCAAAGACCAAAGGCAGAGACAGAGCTGTGGCAGAGCTCCACAGAGCAGATGGAGCTGTGGAATACAATGTCTTGAACACAAAGTTATGGCCAAAGGGGGATGAAGCTGCAGAGATCTGCCAAAATCCCGCTGGGTCCTGCACCAGGAGCTCTGCACTGGCTGTGGGGAAGCTGTGGGGGTCTGTTCCTGGGTTGGGGATGGCCAGGACCCAGCTGGTACCAGCAACCTTGGGGCAGGAACATGGCATGAGGGATGCAGCTCCCAAGGGATGGCCAACACAGCCAAGCAGGACAACATCCATTAAGACAGAGAGGGAGAGTAGAGAGGCAATAGTGGGAAACAAAAGAAAAGAACAGGACAGAAGGAGGCAGGAGAGGGAATACGATGAGCCCCATCTGTAGGCCAAGCGGTTTGTAGCTTGCAAAGTAAATTATTCCCAGGTTTTGCTGTTCACATCTTTAAAAGCCTTGGGCTGTCACTTGGATCAGCAGCTCCTGGGCTGTCAGCAGAGCATTGCAGTGATCAGAGATGTGGCTCCATTCATAATTCATAGCCCAGAGTTAATTTATAAAGCCTGGAGGCTCTCGGTACATCAGCTAATGGGGGTGGGATGGGGCTGAGCCATGGGAAGGGGCTCAGCTGTGGGAGAGGCTGTTCAGCCCTGCCCCATCAAAACCCACGAGCTCAGGTCCTGTTCTGCACCCTCCTGCATCCCCACAGCTCCAGCAATCAAGATTAGATTTCTGGACATGTTTGATGGCAGCTGAGTTGCCTTTACTTCCAAAACAAAAGTTCCTTTGCAATTTCCTTGGATTTTTTTCATGGTTGGGGATGTGAAAGGAGCAGCTCTGCTTGGGTCCAACACCCCCTGCTCAGGGGCTGAGCCCAGATGGGCCAAGGATAGTACAGAACTGAGGCAACAACTTCACAGTGGTTAGGGAGACCTCAGCCCATCCCAGTCCCCTGTCTGGATACCACCCTGTGCTAAACCTGGGGTTTGGGGGAAAATAAAACACCAAAGTTGAACTGAGCTCCTCAGACAGTTGGTGTTCAGGCTTTCTGGGAAGACACACCACCTAATCCTGCCCTCTGGCACCTCTGCTGATCCAGCAGCTCCCAGCCCCTCCCAGGCTGAGCGTGGTCTCTGTGCCAAATCCCAGCCTCTCCAAACATCCCCCCAGCAGCACCATCCCACACCCTATCTTGCTCCTGAGGGGAGGCCCTGTACCCCACAGCGTGCCCCAAGGACCCCCCAGCTGCACCTGCAGCCACCCAGAAAAACCCAGCACACCTCAAAGCAGCCGAACCCACAAACCTCTGTCCCTTCCATTTGCTTTGGGGAGGGATGCCAGGATGACACAGCTAACAAAAACAATCCAAACAATTTTCAAAGGACACACTCTCCTCCCTAAATTACAGGGAAAGTCTTTCAGGGCTCAAATTTATGCATTAGCATCAGAAAAAGCTTCTTGATCCCTGATTCTCGGGGGCGTTTGAAGAGGTGGAACACAGCCCGTGGAACATCCACATCCAGACCACATCCATGAGTGTGAGACCATCCCTTGGCATCAACTTCTCTGCACTCTGAGCCCTCTCTGACCCTTGTCAGCTCGAATTCCTGGGTGAGTCTGGGCTGTGCACATCCCCCTGGAGGAGGTGGGAGCCTCCCTGAGATAAATCCCAGCCCCTGTTCAATTCTGCATCAAGACTTGCAGCACCTTTGTTCCCTTCCAGCTTTGCTGCAGCCAGACCCACCCAGAGCTGACTGGGTCAAGTTTTAGCTATTTCTGCAAAAATCAAAATGACTCAGGAGAGATTCCCCAGGCTGCCTATGGCAGGAACATTGCAGCACCTCGCCTTGTGCCAAGCAGGAAATACTGCACAGGTGGCTGCAGCTGGATGAGCTACCTGGGAGGAATCACTCCCAGCATCCAAGGCCTCTGGATAACCATCACTGGCAGCTGCTCCTCAGCTGGACACAGCACACCTGGGCTGAGCAGCACGCACCTTGTACCAGGGGAGGACTGAACAAATAAATAACCTGCACTTGGCAAGCCAGGCAAGGCAGTTCACAGGAACCTGGAGAAGTTCAAACCAGATAAACCAGTTCAGAAAAGCCCCAAAGCCTCTCCAAGCAGGACACCCCCAGGCTGGCCCCGGTGTAGAGGAGGGGAGACGCCTCTCTGGGATGTCACCACTGGCAGTGCCACCACAGAGGGGTCACCCGCACAACGCTGGCAGTATCTGTCATGTATTTATTACACATTAACCAGAAAGTTTACAAATCTTGGGGCCAGCATGATCATTTTCACATTTTTCACATTCTTTCACATTTTCACGCCTGCCTGGAGAGCTCAGCAGTGGCTGGAGCCCAGAAAAACCTGCCATCCTTTGAAGCACACCCAGCTGCACTGAGCTACCCCCTGCCAGCTCCTGGGGCTCACAACCCACCCAGGGTGTCCCAGCTCTGATCTTCAGCCCAAACCCACTCAGTGGCTCTGCTGAAAGTCCCAGCAGGGTCCCTATTCCGGCCACAAGGAGCAAGGAGAAAAGGACACAGCAAAAGATGAGAAATTCAAACTGGAGTGGGTACCTGCTGTTATCCATGCCAGGAGCTCCCAGTGTCACCTCTTGTGCCAGCTGGGGTTGGGGAAACTCAGGCAGGCAAGCAGAAGTGATGGCTCAGGCTGTGCTGACCCCACAGCTGCTGAGTGACTTGGGATGGGGACGTATCCCCATGGTGAGGCTCTTGGTGCTGATCCTGCTGGGGGATGTCCTGGAGGGGATGGATGGCAGGGCAGACAGGCTTTCAGGGCGCAGAAAAATAAATCTAAGTTTTGTTTGCAATTTAAAATTACAGAGATTTTGATTTGAGCAGAGAAGGGCAGCAGGTATCTGGTGAGGGGTCTGCCTGTGGGGCAGAGGGGCTGGAGCTCTGTGTCTGCCCCCTGGGGCCCCCCCAGTGCTGACATGTTTACCAGCAAAGCTCCATTCCCAGCACAACCATCCTGACAATGCTCTGAACGCAGTTGGGACTTTATTCCAGGAAAAAGGTTTTCTACTGAAATAGTTTATACTAGTTCTCCTCACAGAATAAGCAGCACTGACAAAAACATACTTCTGCAGATTTACCAGGATTTCTGCCAGCTCCTGGGACAGGAGAATGTTTTTCACCCATTTCACTGCTGGGTCTTTCAGAGAAAACATTTCACATGCCGAGCAGGGCTGGGCAAACCCCAGCAGAATAAATGAACTGGAAGTCCCTGAGCCATCCGGCTCGGCGCAGGGGCCCGTGCTCCCCTGCTCTTCCCAGCCCGCCCTGTTTTCCAGCTCCCGGCTGATTTATGCCCACAGACAGGACTCTGCTCTGCTTCCCTGTGGATTACAGAGCCCTCAAATACCAGCCATGCTCCCGGGCTGCTGGAGTTCCCGGGTTGCTGAAGAGGCACGTCCTGGTGCAAGTGCTGCAGGGCAGGGACCCACAATGGATGTGCCGGGGAAAAGGATCCCAGCGAGGCACAGCCAAGCCAAGCAGCAGGGAAATCCCCCCAGAATGAGCTAACGATATGGGGAGAAAAAGGGTTCTACAGTAAGGCTCTGGGTTGGCACCATCCCTGTCCCCCCACAGGGCCCCTGCAGCCCCCATCGCTCCCCAAAGCCTTATTGCTCTTGGAAAGCCCAGAGGAAAGGAATGGGAAGGTGAGGCAGAGACAGATGCAAAATACTGACAAGAAATACCAAGGAGCAAATCGCGTTGGGTTTTTCATGCCAAAGATATTTGCATTCTTATTTCTCCCCTGGAGGCACAAACCTCTTTTGTTGTCCCACAACGACTTGCACTGTCGCTACGGGAAGAATTTCAGCACGGGGAGGGTGACCCATTCCCGAGGAAAAGCTTCTATAATGGGATATCGGCTCTGCAAGGCCAGAGAGGTGGTCACCTTCTATCTGTACCCCTGAAAGGCAGGGCATGGATAAAGAACAACCACCTCAAAGGTTCCCTCAGAGGAAGGGGTTTTCCTGTGGGACAGGGAGATAGGAGGCTCTCAGGGACACACAGGGTGCACTCCCTAAGCTGAGTACCCAGATTTCTGATGGATTTCAGAATGATTTCAGCTTGCTCAGGAGGGCAATGTGAGGAGTGAAGCTGCTGAAACCTCCCTGAGAGCACCAGCACTTGTTGGGCCAGCATTGCCCAGAGAAACCAGCAGCAGTTTTCCCAAAGTTCCCGAGCAAAAGCAACCATTTGCCTCATTTTGGGGAATCTGGAGAATTTTGCCCCAACTACCTTCTGCCCTTGGCTGTGTTGTCCCACTAGCAAACCCACTGGGCAAAGGCAGGGAAAAGCAGCAGAAAGGACTCTGTCCAAACCAAACACAGCAGCCCTTGCAGTGCAGGAATATTTTAACCTGGGTGCTTTTCCCAGGGGTATGAACCAGGATCAATTGGTCCCACATTAACCCAGCACACTGTGGTGGGATCCTGGGCCAGCACAGGGGGCAGATCCCAGGAGGGCCGGTGAGGAGAGGTGTGGTCACCCACCCACTCTGACCCCTCTGCTGTCCCTGGCAGGCAGAAGTCACTGACCCCACAAGACACAAGGAATGGTGCAAGACTCCAAATCCTCCTGGCAGCATCCATCTGTGCCCAGCACGTGGAGAACAGGAGCAGGATGCAGCAGCAGCAGCAGCAGCGAGCTGAGGCTGCCAGAGCTCCAAGAGAGTTTGGACTGTGTTCTCAAGGACACTGTGGGATTTTTGGGGTGTCTGTGCAGGGCTGGGGCTTGGACTCAATGATCCCTGTGGATCCCTTCCAGCTCAGGATGTTCTGTGATTTTATGATGACTGAATCCCTGCTCCCTCCCTCCCCATCCCTGTAGGTGGTGAGTCGGTCTCTCCTGCTTTGCTTGACTCACAAATCCCTACTTTTTAAGCTTCCTACATAAAGGAAGGTTTTCCCTTAAAAATGCAACTAAGGGAGTTGGTTTCCCCTAGAAATGCAAGCAATGGAAATGTTTTAGAATTCAACCAAGGGACATGCTTTCCCCTAAAAGAATGCAACTAAGTAAGATTTTTCCCCTAAAAATGCAACAAAAGGACACATTTTCCCCTGAAAATACAGCTAAAAGAGATGATTTCCTCCAAAAAAATACAGCCAAGGGAGATGTTTCCCCCCAAAATGCAACTGACAGAGACAGTTCCCCCTAAAAATTGAACTGAGGGAGATGTTTTCCACTAGGAATGCAACTAAAAGAGATATTTTCCATAAAAAAACAATAAAACAAAACAAAAAAAAAAAACCCAAAACCAAACTAAAACAAAAAAAACACAAAAAACAAACAAACAAAAAACCAAAAAAACCCCCCCACAACTAAGGGTGTTGTTTTCCCCTAAAAATACAACCAAGAGAGATGGTTCCCCCTAAAAATTCAAGCAAGGAAAATGTTTCCCTAAAAATGTGACCAAGGGAGATGCTTTCCCTTAAAATTGCAACAAAAGAAGATTTTCCCTACAGATACAACTAAAGGAGACAGTTTCCCCTAAAAATACAACCAACAATTATGTTTTCCCCTCGAAAAGCAACTCAAGGAGATGAAAATACAAATAAGGGGCATATTTCCCCTAACACCTCATCATGCGCAGCACCCAAAGCTCGGAGGGGGACAAACACGCTGTGCCACCCCCAGAACCAGCACCGCGGGGGGGGTTTGCAGTCTGTGCTCCCCACATCCCACCCGCACCCCCTGCGAGCCCAGCCCGGGGATGCTCCAGGCGCCGCATCCCGGGGATGCTCCGGACCCCGCTCCGGCGGGGGCTGCCCGGCACCTGCCGGAACGCCCCGTACGATGCAGGTGCGGTCCGGGGGGGGGCTGTCAGGGGCTGCGGGACCCCCCCAAGGGCTGCCCCGCTCCTGCCGCTGCACCGCCCCTCCCGCACACGCGGTGCCGCCGCTGGGCGAGCCGGGCCCGGCGCCGCGCACATGGGCGCTGCGGAGCCGCCGGCGGAGACCGGCTGCAGCCGGTATAAAAGGGCTGCGAGCGAGCACCGAGCAGCAGCAGCCGCCGCCGCGGGCAGCGGGAGCAGCAGCGGCCGGAGGCCGGCGGGCAGCGGGGCCGCCTCCTCGCCGAGGGTCGCCCGCTCGCCCCTCCCGGGCCATGGGCAGCCCCTGACCCCGCCGCAGCACCGGGTGAGTGGGGCTCCCACCCGCGGGAGCTGGGTGGGGGAGGGCTTTGTTTCCCTTTTTTTAATTTTCCACACCACCCCCCCCCCCTTTTTGGGCGCTCTTTAACATTTTTTTTTTTTTTTTCATTTTTCCAGCGTTTTCCTTTCCCACCGCCCCTCGCCTGCATCCCTGTATTTTTAGCCCGCGGCCCCGGCGATGCAGGAATCAGGGCTGAAATGTTGGGAAAGTGATGCAGGGGAGGGGGGGGCCACGCCGGGCCCCTGCGCTCCGGCTTTTTCATTTTCAAATTTTTTTTTCCCCCGCCATCATTATTTCCTTTAATCTTTAAATATAAAAAACACACGCCCAGGTTTGCGGTTCCGCTGGGTTGTTTTTCCTTTCCTTATTATTTTTTCTCGGTTCCCTAAGCGTGCTTCCTCCTGATCTGCTTTTTTTCCCCCCCTATTCCCCGTGCAGTGACACAGGAATTCACGGCAGCCCCGTCCCCTCTCTCGGGGGGTCTCCAGGCACTTCCTACAAACTTCGGGGGGTCCCGCCCGTGCCCCTCGCCCTGCCCGGCTGCAGCAGAGCCCGGCGCGGGCGGCACCGCAGGGATGCAGGAGCCCACGCCTCGCTCCATCCCTGGCGGAGAGGATCCCCCCGGGAGCCGCACACCAGCCATGCGGCACCACAAAGAGGGGCTGCGGGGTGTGGAGACCCCCGTGCCCCGCTCGGACCCCCCTGCCGTGGCAGCCCGGCCGAGCTCCCGGTGCCGCGCACTCGCCTGCTCCCGCTGCGCGAAGTTCCCCGGTGGGCTGGGGCTGCCCGAGCCGAGAACGTGGTGCCGAGGAGCCGAGTCTAAAATGGAGGAGGGAAATGCCTGGTGGCTGCCGGGGGAGCCGCAGGTCCGGGCGGGACGGGGCGGCTGCACACGGCCACCGCTCGGTGCCCTGCGGAGGTGGCTGCGGGCACCCAGCGCTGAGCCCGCGCAGGTGTGCGGTGGTGACTCTGCCACTGGCACCCCACACGCGGTGTGGCGGTGACCCCGGGGCTGGCCTGCGTCCCCTCCCCTCAGCGCACGTGCGGCGGTGACCCCGGCACTGTCCCCCTGCACAGGTGTGGCGGTGACCGTGGCGCAGCGCACCCCCCTGCAGGTGTGGCAGCGAGCCCAGGACAGACCCCCAGCGCAGAGGTGATCCTGTCGCTGTCCCCCTGCACAGGTGTGGCCTCGGCTCAGTGTTCCCCCCATGCAGGTGTGACAGTGACCCTTGGCACTTGTCCCCCTGCTCAGGTGTGGTGCATGTGGACCCCTATGCAGATGTGGCAGTGAGCCCAGGACTGTAACCCTGACGTTGTCCCACCCTGTGCCGGTGTGGCGGTGACCCCAGCACAGTGTCCTCCCCCTGACTGTGACACTGCTGCTGTCCCCCCTCTGCAGGCGTGGCAGTTTGGGCTTCCATGAGGGACCAAAGCCACCCCTGCACACCCACAGCCCCCGAGTGACAGGGGGCAGGGCTGAGGACACCCTGTGTCTTATGGGGTGATCCCACCCAGCCTCCCCTGCCCTGGGGGGTGGCAGTGGTGCCAGGGGCTGCAGTGGAGCTGGTGGAAGTGGGACAGTCCCCACGCCCCTTTTGAGGTGTGGGCAGCCCTGAGCTGCCATTTTGGGGACAGCCAGGCTGGGGAGGATGGGTGCCCCGGGGGTTCCTGCAGCTCCACCAGCCCAGCCCACTCTGGGTTCCGCGGTGGATCTTTCACGAACTGCATCCATCCGCCCCCATGCACCGACAGACAGATGACAGCTCCTGGGCTTGGCTGCTGGGAACAGCTTGTCCGGGTGCTGAGCTGAGAGTTTCTGGTTCTGTCCCTCCGTGGGCTCACAGGGCAGCAGCAGGAAGGAGCCCATGAGGCACAGAGGCAGAAACATCAGCCCAACTCCCACACTTAACCCTCGGCAGCCCAGGGTACAGCTCGTGTTGCTTTAGGGTGCTACAGCTCCCAGGCTGTGCCTTTTCCAGCAAAATTCAGCTTAAATTGATGCCTGGCTCCCTCTCCCCTCTTTTTCCAGATCCAAAATGACAGTCAAAGCTGTAAAGATGCCGTGCACCTCTGCAAACGTTTATACTAAAGTGCCTGACGGAGGATGGGGCTGGACAGTCGCTTTTGCGTTCTTTGTTGTGGAAGCCCTGACATACGGCATCATAAAATCATTTGGAGTCTTCTTTAACGACCTGATGGAAAGCTTTGACGAAACCAACAGCAGGATATCCTGGATAATATCCATATGTGTGTTTGTACAAACCTTCACAGGTAAGAGGAGCAGGCACATGGCACAGGTGCAAGGGGCAGCGGTGCTGCTGACTCAGTATGCAAGGACCTGGCACCTGTGACTTTTGTGCTTCCAATGGCTCCACTATAAATTAAATCACAGCCATAAAACTCAGAGGCTGCTCCTCAAATGCAAAAAAATGTCTGTCTCATCCTGGCAGTCTGTTTGAGCCCTCATGTCTATGGGTGGTGCGGGGAAATGGTCCGTGTCACTGAGCCTGACCCATCTGTTCAGGTCTCACCAGCAAGGGGCAAAACCCAGAGTTTTCAAACCAAACTCTGCAGTGCAAAGGATTAGAAATAACTTGAGCCTTGCTGAAATCCAGTGGTGTCCTGGCATGTGGCTAGAGATTTGTCCCAAGTTGCCACTTGCTCATCTTTAAGTCTGTTCTGGTGATTTCTTAGCACGTCCTAAATGCTGTGAGCTGTGCAGGGCTCCGAGGGTGGCTCCAGGGTGATGCTGTGCTGTGCAGGGAGGTGGCACCTCACAGGGACCCGGGCAGGAGTATGAGAAGAGCCTCTGCAGGAGATGGTGGCTGTGAAGTTGCTGAGGTTGGGTGTTGACCACGGCTCTCTCCCTCTCCAGCTCCGTTGTCGACGGTCCTCAGCAACCGCTTCGGCCACCGCTTGGTGGTGATGGCCGGGGGGCTGCTGGTCAGCACTGGCATGGTCATCGCCTCCTTCGCCCGCAGCGTGGTGGACATGTATGTCACCATCGGCGTCATCTCCGGTGAGTCACCATCCTGTCCCCTACCTGCCCATTGCAAGCCACGGGGCTTTGGCTCCCCACACACACAGGGTGTGCTTGGTGCTGCTGCCCCTCCTGAGCTGATCCTGCAGTGAGGATGGGCCCCAGGCTTGGCTTTCTGCCCTGTCCCACCCCGGGCACCCCACTGGACTCGGCCCTGCACTCACACCGGTCGCTTTTGACACACTGGGATCGCTGGGGAGACCAAAGCTGCACCCAGGATCAAGTCCTCTAATGCTTCCTGTCTCTGGCTTCTTCTTCTGATACTTTTCTCCCTCTCCAGCCTGGCCTGAGTGTCCTGTTCATGTCCATAGCCAGGAGCCTGCCTTGCTTAGGGGAACAGTTGCTACAGGCTCAAATACTTTAAGCAGATGAGGTCCTCAAAGTGGGCCCCACTGGCTGTTTGGGAGTAGAAGGCATTATCTAGTAGGTTTGGGAGGCTGAGTCGCTTGGTTTGGGATTTTACTTTCCTTTTTTCTTTTTTTTTTTTTTTTTTCTTTTCCCCCCTCCAATTTACACAAAAAATAACATTCTGGTTTCCCCAATGATTTTCTTCCAGGGTGACTTGCTGAGTTGGCCGAAATGATACTGTAATGACCACCGGGAAAGCCGACTTAACGTGTTCTTGCATCGGTGTTTCCCCCTCCTTTACTTGTTGTTATGGCAATTTTTGGCATTTATTCACAGGCCTTGGATACTGCCTCTCCTTCCTCCCGACTGTCACCATTTTATCACAGTATTTTGACAAAAGGCGCTCGCTGGTCACAGCGGTGGCATCTACAGGGGAATGTTTCGCTGTCTTCTCCTTCGCACCAGGTACGGTGCCCACGTGCTGGGAGTGCCAAAGGCAGGGTGCTGCTCCCATCCTTTCCCCCAGCGAGCAGCCAGAGGTCAAGTCGGTGGCCACAAGTGGTTGCTCACGTGCCCGTGGCGCTCGTGCCCAGCAGGCAGAGTGACAAGCAGTCCTAGGGACGGGTGTGACACTGCCTGAGCCCCCCCCAGTGCCATGTGCCAGTGCAGGGCATGCCTGGCTGACATGCAGCCTGCCAGGGCTCCCTATTATAGATCTGGCAGGCTAAAAATAAGCCCGAGAAACTTCAGCTATTTAAAACACACACAGTGCACAGAACTGCTCCTAAAGGTTACTGGGCTTGCGCTCAGCACAGGCTGCCAAAGTGCTCCAGCCTTCTGGGGACCTGTCCCCAGGCGTCACAGCTCTGTCACTGCCTGCCCTTGGAGGTTCATGTGGTCTGCTGTGCTCGTGTGCTCTGTGCTAATACCCACTGCAAAGCTGCTTCCAGGTGCAAAGGCTGGTAATTAAGCAGTGACCTGCACCTTTGAACAGAGCTAAGACACTTCCTCTGCTAGCTGGTTTCAGGGTGGGGGCAGCTGAGAAAGCAAACTCAAGCATTGAGTTTGCTCTCCTTCACTAAAAACAGCACCTCCTTTTGTCCCCAAACTTGCTGAGGCATCAAAAGAAGTTACTTAGAGGGTGGCATCTGCTAGCCAGGTGGTAGACACAGCTTTTAGATTCTATCTGTTGCAGCAGGGGGGAGGAAGGTGGGTGCCAGACCCCTGGGCAGGAGGGACCCCTGCTTAACCTTTTCGAGAGGCACCTGGAACCCTCCAGTGGTGAATCTCCAGTCCCTTCCCTGGCTGTGAATTCAATTCCTTGGTGTAACTGCAGGCTTTCCCACTTTCCCCTCAGCAATCACGGCCCTGAAGGAGCAGATTGGCTGGAGGTACAGCATGCTTTCTGTTGGGGTGCTGCAGCTCGGCATCACCGCCTGCGGATCGCTGCTGCGCCCCATCATCATCAGAGAGCAGGAAGAAGTGAAAGCACAGCCTCCAGAGGAGTCCCCGGAGACAAAGTACATGCTTGAAAATGAGCAAACATGCACCTCAATAGAGTCCATAGACTCAGGAGTCGATATAACTACCTCACCCAGCAATGTGCCTGGAAAAACCAAAGCAGAGCCGAAAAGTGAAGAACCAAAGCAACACGGACAGAATCCCGTTGAAAATAACAACACCCCTCCAGAACCAAAAACCAAACTACTGGACTTCTCTGTGATGAGAGACTATAGCTTTATCTGTTATGCATTCTTTGGCCTGTTTGCAACCCTGGGCTTCTTTGCTCCCTCCCTCTACATCATCCCCCTGAGCCGCAGCCTCGGCATTGGCAAAGATCACTCTGCCTACATCCTGTCAGCCATGGCCATCACCGAGGTCTTCGGGAGGATTTTTGCAGGCTGGGTTCTCAACAAGAAGCCGATCCGCAAGATCTACATCGAGCTCATCTGTGTCATCCTGCTGTCGGTAGCGTTGGTTGCCTTCCCTTTTGCCTCTGGATTCTGGGGCTTGATGATATGTAGCGTTTATTTTGGGTTCATGCTCGGCACCGTAGCGGGCACACATATTCCCCTCCTGGCTGAGGACGACGTGGTTGGCATTGAGAGGATGTCCTCTGCAGCTGGAGTCTACGTCTTCATTCAAAGCGTAGCTGGGTTGGCTGGACCACCCCTTGCAGGTAACACAAACTTTGGTCTTGATTTTGTTTTGGAGGTGTTTGACAGCTGTTGGGGCTGGTCTCTGTCTAGAAGGTATTCCAGCAGCACTAATCACAGAGCTTCCCTAAAAGCCCTGCAACCACTGTTGGGAGTCTCCCAGAGCTAGAGGACTGCAATGCAGCTCTGCAGAGTCCCACAGATGAGGCACCTCAGAGGGAAGGGAAATGCTGCAGTGCTACCCTGATCCTGTTAGAAACCCAAACCTGGCATCACTTCAGGCGCAAGCAGAGGCGAATCCCTCTGGCTGTGCCTGTGCCACACACTGCAGAAAGGTGAAGTCTGGCAGAACAAACAGATGCCTGATGCATCTCGGGCTCAGCATCCCTGCAGTGCCCAGGGGTTCTGACTCGCCTGAAGATGACACTGTGTACCCCAGGACACAATGGGGTTACTTTTGTAACCTGGCATCCGATTGTCACTGAGTTTTGGCTGCAGATAAAATGCAGATTAAAACCCGACAGGAGGGCAGGGCGGGGGGGGAATGGGCTGTGGCTAACTGCTGTAAATATTTTCTAGGTGTCTTAGTGGATACGACAAAGAACTACAGCTCAGCCTTCTACTCCTGTGCTGCTGGCATGGTCCTAGGGGCTGTGTTTCTGGCCCTGGTGAGGCCGTGCAAGACTGGGCTGTGCCACCAGCAGCAGCAACAGCAGCAGCAGGTGGAGGAGAGCACGGCGGGGCCACCACCAGAACTACCAGATGACTTTATAGACATGGATATTGGAAAAGCAGAAAATTCAGGAAAAGGCTCTGACAGTGTGGTATAAAAAGCCCTGTTCCTTCTCCATCTAATGTACTCAGTGTAAGGCTGGGGGAAATGTCAGCTCTGCTCCACGTTTTAAAACTCCATTCTAAAGGGAATGTGAAATTTTAAATGTGAACAGTTGCTACCAACAATTTTTTTTTTTTTTTTTTTAAATATTAGAACTTTTCTAACCAACAATGGAAAGCTCCATAGAAAATACGGATAGCCACATAAGAACAACTTCTGTCTAGCATGAAGATGTGATGCACACTTGCTTTCCTGATAACAAGCATAGGTAAAGGTCCAACTGATCCCATAAATACTGACAACAGCAGCAGCAGAAGCAGCTCAGCCTCTGACTGTCACCCATCCCCTACCACAGATTGCACACAGACCCAATGATACAAACTGGAGATGAGCATTTCATACACCACCAGTAGCCAACTGCATCTTCTTCTGGAGGGATACAGGTTCACCTTTTAACTTGGAGGAGGAGGCTAGGCTAGATAGCTGACAATTAAAAACCATTGCTAATGATTTTAACTTGAATGTCACAAATGCTGGGAAATCAAAGGCTCCGTGTGTCTTTATGGCCAGTTATTACTGCACATATTTCATAAGATCATTTTTCTTCTCTCAACTGGGATCCTTAGAACTGTTTTCTGTTGATAGTCAGACCTGATGTACAGTTTCTAATTTAACTAGTATTTATTAATTTATTCTGAGATTGTTAAAGGAGGTTAGCTTAAATAACTGGAGAGGAAAAATGATCTTCTGCATAATGGAAAGCTGTCTTTACATCAATCTCTCCAATGCCTATCTTGTATTGCTTGTGAAATTGTTGGGAAAATTACTCTTACAGCATAAAGTGTAGCTGTTTTTAATAGGTAAGTCTTAAGTAACCCAGTTATTTAAAAAGGAAAAAAAAAAAAAAAAAAAAGAGAACTACAGATCCAGCATCTCTTTCCATGGAAAAAGGCTCAGCTGGTGCCATGGACCTGGCACAGCTGCCAGAGCCAGCCCAACCCGCAGGGAGGATTTGGCCCAGGATGTCTTAATGTACCCGAAACCTTGGCTCACAGGTGCACAAGGAAATCTCTGCTGTAGCTCCAGCTGCCTGTGGGCCCCCCCAGGCCCTTCCCCTCTCACTCTGCCCCCCACCCCTGCCTGCCACAGGGTGCTGGGGTGGCTGGGCTGAGCAGCACCCCCTTCCCCAGCTCTCCCCTGAAGTCAGCAAGGGGCTTTTGATTTTTTACTGCTGACTTCATGAGAAATGCAGTGGAGCCTGTGCATGAAGGGAAGGATAAAAGACAACATTTGAGCTCTTCATTGAGTCTTAACGGGAGAGATTCCTGCTCACAGTGACATGAGCTTGCTTACCCCACCTATATGCATCTTCTCGCCTCTAGGCAACTCAGGGGGACTAATCAAACAAGTCTGTTCTGGTTTGGGGGGAAAAGAAACCCCAGACCACCATTTCTGTGTACTTAAGTGGAAGTGGCATCATCCATTACCTGCTACGCTGACCTGTCTGTGTTTTACCAGCCATAGAAATGTGGGACAATCTGTAAAAGAAAAAAAAAAAAAAAGAACAACCTCTTTTTGGGAAGGTGCTTGATTTGTTTTTTCTGTCTTAGATGTCCAAAAAATAAGGTAAAAAAAGAAAAAAAAAAAAAAAAAAAGAAAAAAAAAAAAAAAAAAAGAGAAACAGGCACTCTTGCAACCAAGTGGCTGGAGCAATTCATCCTCACTGCCCGGGACCTGCGGTCTCGAGTCCTTCCTCTGCCTCAGCACTTTATCACGGCCAGCAGAACCTCGCTGTGTTGCACCCAGGACTGGAAGACCCCTTACAGAGAACTACAATTGTGTGAATCAGTGATCAGTGGACAAATAACCACGTTGCATTACTATGTACTTTTAATTTATTGTTAATTTATGATACTTCAAGCGTTTTGGTAAATGTTCTGTAGCCTATCCTCGTAAGGTTATTGAAGTCTTTGTGATACGAGACCTCACTACAGCACTTTGCTATTACAACTGCTTGGAAGTGGAATAAGGCCTCCAGGTTTTGCGTGTGTGTGGAAGCTCCCTGTTCTGCAGATTTGCGAGGTTCTACTGTATTTAGTTTGGGTTTTTTTTCCTTTTTCTTTTTTTCTTTTTTTTTTTTTTCCCCACCACGTTTCCAGTACAGATCAAATATTAGTCACTGACCTCACAGTCCGTTTCTGTTCCTGTCTGTGTCGTGGCACGAGCAGGGGAGCGAGTGGTGAGTGTGTGTGTGTGAGGGCACAGCACAAGCAGGATTTACTGATACCGAGTGGACTCTGGAAATACTCTTAAACACTGAGATTTGCAATAAACTTTTTCCTTTTTTTCGTCGTTTGTTTTTTTTGGTTTTTTTTTTGTTTGTTTGTTTGTTTGTTTTTAATAATAAACACAGTGAAGGAACTTCTCCTCCTCTCCCTCTTCTCCATCCCTGGGCTGTCCCTGGGTTTGTTGTGGGAAGCTGTCACATGCCACTCCTCCAGCCTGAAGTGGCCGTGCTTTTCCTGCAAGTTGGGCAATCCCAGCTCTATAAATGAGCTGCCTGCAAGCTGTGGATTAGTGCTGACCTCAAGGGTGCTCTTGTAAACCCCTCACCCCGGGAGCCCCGATTAGAGGGAGCCTTTCCTTCTCCTGAGTGGTGCCTGAACTGCTGGCACTTGGGAGCATTACCCCCGTGTCTTCATGAAGCACGCAACCCTGTAATTATTTTATCGTCGCTGAATTGCTGAATACTTTCTCCGTGCCAGGCTGAGCAACCCGTGTATCAGAAAAATCTATTTAAAAAAAAAAGAACACTCAAAGCCACTAAATAGCAGATTAGTCGTGCTAAAGAGCAATTTTCTCTCCCTCAAAACTAATTTCTTGATACGCCCTTCCCTGCTCGCCCTGCCCAGCATCCCCAAACCCTACAAGGAGTTGTGCTGCCACGTCCCAAATACTACTGCAGGCATTAGGTTTGCAAATGCTCTGCTTGAGGGAATCATCACGACACTGATGTGTGTTAAGTACAAGCTGTTTCCATTCTGGTTGCAAAAGTCCTAGAGCAGAGGTGAGCCAGTGCATGCGAGCAGAGCAGGCTTGAACACCAGCACCAAAGTCCAGGGAAGATAATCTGTCTCCAAATTCGACTCTGGCTCGCTTACAGCAACGAACAAACATTATTTGCAACAGTTTCCTCAAAAAGAACCCCCCCAAAAAAGGCGTTACAAAGCCTGCACACAGTTCATGTAAATAAAAGCACATTTAACTGGAGCAGTATCAGATGTCTCCCTGCACAGAAAGATTTTAAGAGTCGTTTTTTCCCACCTGGTTTAAATTAATTGCCCGTGACCTTCTCTGTTATCCTGGTACAAAGGCATTAAAGCCAGAACAAAATAGGATAAGGACATATTTATTCAGTAGCACTGTACATCTATTTAGCAGCACGGTAAATAGGAGAATGTGGGGCAGGACGTGCCTCAGCAATCCTTGGTATTCCTCTCAAAAGGGGTTGTATAAACTCTTGTAGTCAATGAGGCCAGTGCTGGCCAAATGTAAATAGAGGAAATTACACAAGGTCAGCTTGCAAGAGGCCAGAAGCCCTTAAACCGTAGGTATCTGTCCTTGCTGAAGCAGAAAGGAAGCTGGACTGTGGGGCATTGTTTGTTGTTTTGGGGACTTTCTTTAAAACAAAAACAACACAAAACCAACCAAACAAAAAAAGACAAATCCATTTTCCCATTTGCAATTAAAGGAAAGGGGAACCTCTTGTTCTTCTTCGCTTATTTCAACAAGATGACACCAGGTTCTTAGGGGGACAAACGAATCCCTGCAAATAGCCAAACTGGGTTTGGAAAGCAAGCCAAGTAGGTGCTTACAAAACAGCTTGAATGTTTTAACGCGTCCCCTCAGATGTTACTTGTTACCGTCTGAGATCATCCTGTTCCAGCTGCCTGTAGTAAACATGACCTGAATTCTCACAGTGATGCAAGCCCAGCAGCAGCCCGCCCTCCATGCCTCCTTCCTCCTCAAAGCTCATCCTAAAGATGCTTCAACGGCTGGGTTTAGGGAAAACCCTGGATTTAGGAAAGCATCCCTTGAAGCGCTGGCTCAGTTTGAAGGCTGAGGGAGCAAGCACTGCTTGCCCACAGGGGTTGTTTTATAGGTGATGGCCCTGCTGAAAGGAAAGACCTTTCAGGAGGGAATTCAGGAACAATGTCTCCATGGAAAGGGTGGTCAGGCATGGGAAGGGAGGTTTGGAGTCCCCATCCCTGGAGGTGTGCAAGGAAGGTGCCAGGAAATACACAGCGGCACTCAGTGCTCTGGTTTAGCTGACAAGGTCGTGCTTGATCAAAGGTTGGACTCAGTTTTGGAGACCTTTTCCAACCTTAATGATTCCATTCTGTGATTCCATGGTTCCCACTGGACACTGGACACACACGGGGAGGGTTCCTGGGCATCCCCAGCTGCTGCTGGTCCCCAAAGCTGGCTGGCAGCCAGCCTAGGCCTCCTCCTCTGGACATCATGGCAGCAAACCATGGAGTTTTCTCCTCCCCAGTCCCACTCCCATGGTCTTTTACTTGCTGGATTTGCAAATCCACAGCCACACTAGCACAAAGCTTGCTCTGCAAATTGCACTAAGTCATAAATCAAATACAATCCCCCCCCCCCACCTCCTTCCTACTGCAGCCGTTGAGCTCCAGTTACAACAATTTGTGGTAAAATATTACTCACCAGCACTTTGGCCTGTGTGAGTGGCTCTGCCTCAGAACAGACAGCCCTTAAATCACAGCTTTGTCACAGAAGCCACAAGCATAACCAAAAGTCTCATTACACGCAGACGCTCTGAGGAGAAGGCCAAGGAGACAATAGTTCCCCTCGCTTCCCTTTGTCAGAGCTTTCATTAATGTTGTGAAGGCTTTTTCTGCTTCAGCCACTGCCGGGTGCTGGCCACGGGCAGCCTGGCAGAGGAACAGCCCAAACCAGCCCCAAAGGGGCTGAGAGCAGCCAGGGGTGAGAGCAGTGAGTGGGGTGAGGGCAAACCGGGGTGCTGAGCATCACCCTGTGCTCCTGCTTCAGCAAACTGCTCTCCCAGCAGGGCTGGTACCTCCCATCTGTGTACCACTGATTCACTTCAATCCCCCCCAGTTTGGGCTTGGGCTATGGGACAATCACAGTTAGGGATTTTAAGCACCTTTGGGCTTTTGCCTTTTGCTGTGATGCGATGGGTATTTTTATTTTTCACTTGTTGCAAAATGAGGCAAAGACCCAAATTCCACAATGAAGAGCAAAGGCCATTTGTGAAGTTATACCTGGGGCTTGAGGATGGCAGGGGACAGGCATGGGGTCCCCAGCACTGCTGGGGGTGGGTGTTTCCAATCCCACAGCTGCCCATGCACAGGGTCAGAGGGGTGCTTTTGCCTAAGATGAGACAACTCTTAAATCCTGCTGAGCACTCTCCCAACCGCTGTCCTGGGGATGGAGGGAACACTCCAGCTCCCCTCACTGTGCCCAAACCCCCTTGCTCCACCCCCGTGCTGATGGGAGGGGAGGTTTCCCTCAGCAGGTATAAACGGGAAATTGATGACCAAATAATGCAGTTATGGATCAGGATTCACAGAAAGGTCCCATTCTGACACTGCCACTGGAGCCTTTTGTCACACAGCCCTCTGGCTGTCCAAACCCTTCCCCTCACAGGTCCTTGACCTCACTTCTCCTGCTGGCAGTGTCCACCATCCCATGGCTCCGTGTCCCGGCCAGAGCCAGCCCTGGCAGGCGGAGCACAGCGGTGACATGGGACACTGTGGCACACACGGCCACCCCTGCTGCAGGTGCTGCGGCCACAGGCAGGAGCCGGCACGGCAGCTGCTGCTCCTCGGCATTCCCACTCTGCAGAACCAGGAGTGACAGCTGGGCCTGCACAGGGAGGAGGGAAAAACAGAGCAAGGGGCCCTCCACACCCTGGCACCAGGAGCCAGGCTCACTGTGAGACGGGATGGATCCCTGTGGGTGCGGGACGGGATGGATCCCTGTGGATGAGGGACGGGATGGATCCTTGTGGATGAGGGATGGGATGGATCCCTGTGGATGTGGGACGGGATGGATCCCTGTGGATGAGGGATGGGATGGATCCTTGTGGATGAGGGACGGGATGGATCCCTGTGGATGTGGGACGGGATGGATCCCTGTGGATGTGGGACGGGATGGATCCTTGTGGATGAGGGACGGGATGGATCCCTGTGGATGAGGGACGAGGTGGATCCCTGTGGATGAGGGACGGGATGGATCCCTGTGGATGTGGGACGGGATGGATCCCTGTGGATGAGGGACGGGATGG
>CM031873.1:9545543-9591185 GCA_018697195.1 Certhia americana | reverse complement strand
TCCCTGCCTGCCTGGGGTGTTTCTGCACTTGGAGCCATTGGCCAGTCTTGAGCTTGCTGTGGTCAGGGTAGTCATGCTGGATATCGGAGTGGTTCTTCCCCAGAGGTGCTGTGCCCGCCCAGCGTCCCTAAGGATGGCACTACGCCCTGAGGCTGCCAGAGCTCCAGAGCCTTTGGACAGCAATGCCGGGTGGATTGTTGGTGTGTCTGTGCTGGACTGGAATGATCCTTGTGGGTCCCATTCCCATCTATTCTATTCTATTCTATTCTATCTATTCCTATTCTTTCTATTCTATGCTATTCTATTCTATTCTATTCGATCTATTCTTATTCTATTCTTGCCTATTCTATCTATTCTATTCTATTCTATTCTATTCTATTCTAGGCTATTCTATTAATTCTATTCTATTCTATTCGAGTCCCATTCCATTCCCTCCATCCCATTCCATCCTCCCATTCCATTCCATCCCCATACCCATTCCATTCCTCCCATCCATTCATCCCATTCCTTCCATTCCATTCCATTCCATCCACTTCTCCATTCCATATCCATTCCACTCCACTCCATTCCCTTTCTTTCTGTTCCACACACAGCCTGGGCAGGGTTCCTGATTCCATTCCCATTCCTCAGTGTCTGGAGTCCTGCATCACATCTTGCATCCCCTGGCTGTGACGAGGACCAAACCCTTGCCCGATTTCCCGATCAGGGACGGATAAGAGTCGGCGTTGGGAAACCATGCCCCGTTTTTCGTGTCCCTCCGCCACTTCACACCCTCAGTGCGCGCGGGGCTCTCACCTGGACCCCCTGGGGCGGTGCAGAGGCGGCAGGAGCAGAGGGATCATCGTCACGGGGCACGCCGGGCTAGGCCCCCGCTTCACCTTCATTTCCCTGCCCGTGTCCCCCCCGGGTCCTCTCCATGTCGCCCCATGTCTCCCCGTATCCCAATCATGTGCCCCCCCCATGTCCCCTCCATGTCCCCCCCATGTCCCCTCCATCGCCCCTTGCCCTTGTCCTCTCCATGTCCCACACCGTATCCCCCCCATGTCCCCCCCATGGCCCCCCATCTCCCCCTCATGTCCCCCCTCAGGTCCTCGCCTGTCATGTCCCCCCCATGTCCCCCCATGTCCCTCCATGTCCCCCCATTTCCCCCCCATTTCCCCATCCATGTCCCCTCCATGTCCCCTCCTGGTCCCCTCCATGTCCCCCCATGTCCCCCCCCCCCATGTCCCCTCCATGTCCCCTCCAGTCCCCCCCATATCCCCCCTGTCCCCCCCTCCATTGCCCCTCCATTCCCCCCCCATTTCCCCCCCATGGTCCCCTCCATGTCCCCCCATGGCCCTCCCTGTCCCCCCCATATCCCCCCCATTCCCTCTCCATTCCCCCATGTCCCCCCCTCTGCCCCACCCCATGTCCCCCCCTCGTCCCCCCATTTCCCCCCTCTGTCCCCCCATGTCCCTCCATGTCCCCCTCCATGAACCCGCCCAGTGTCCCCCCCATATCCCCCCCATTCCCCCCCATTCACCCCCAATCACTCCCCTCTGTCCCCCCCATTCCCCCCCATGTCCCCCCCCCCCTCCCCCATCAGCCCCCGCTGCGCGGCCCGCGCGCGCCCCTGCCGCCCCCCAAGGTCTGCGGGACATGACAGGACAGGGACCGGACAGGGACAGGGGACATGGACAGGCCAGGACAGGGCAGGACATGGCCCAGGCGGGACATGTGACAGGGATCAGGGACGGACAGGGCTGGTACAGGGGACATTGACAGTTCCAGGCGGGCATGGGCCGGACCGGGACAGGACGGACAGGACAGACGAACCGGGACATGAGTGCATGGTGAAAGGGACAGGGACAAGGGACAGGGACAGTACAGGACAGTACAGGGACAGGGCAGGGCCAGGGACAGGAGGGAGCATGGGGACTAGGCAGGGACAGTCTGGACAGTGACCGGCGGTGCATGAGGGACACACGGGACAGGGACAGCGTGACGGGACCGAAGTGACAAGGCAGTGCATGGGGACACACGGGACAGGGACAGACGGGACGAGGACATAGGGGACAGGGACTCAGGAAACAGAGGCAGGCGGGACAGGGACGGGGAGGACATCGACAGCCACGATGAGGACACACGGGACAGGGACAGGAGGGATGGGGACACACGGGATACAAACAGGCGTGACGGGACAGAAGGGACAGGGACAAGCGGGACATGAGGACATATGAGACAGGGACAGGCGGAACGAGAGCACACAGGACAGGGACAGCCGGGATGAGGACACACAGGACAGGGACGGGAGGGACAGGAGGAATGGGGATACACAGGATGGGAATGGAGACAGGCGCGAGGGGACACACGGGATGGGGACAGACGGGATGTGGACACTTGGGCTGGGATTTTCGGGGTAGGGACACGTGGGATGGAGAGACGCTGGGCGGGGACAGGTACACAGGGGCTGGGGACACGAGAACTGGGTGTGCTGGACTGGTTTGTTCCAGCGTGAATTGACAGCAGGATTGCCATTATTAATTTAAAATGTGTGCATGAGAGACATGGAGCATATTTTATTACTCCAGCTAATTTAAAAGTTTTAAGAGAACTGCAGGAAAGCAGCAGCAAGGGATGGAGGATATTGAGGTCTTGGTAATGAGAGCATCGCATTTCTGGGGGAGATTTTGGGTAGAATTTGCAAACTTGAGGGGAAAAGCATTGTGACCACACTCTCAGCATGGAGACGAAGCCCTTCAGGGAGTTATCTGCCTCCATGCATTTTTCCTAGGAAACATTTCTCCTCTATAACCAGAGGCATTCTGGGCTTACTGGATTGTACAGGTGTCTCAGGAGCAGCATTTCCTCAACCCGCCCAACAGCTCTTTGGGGTTTCTCTTAAATCCAAACAAATAAAAGCTCTGACATTTACACTCATGTGATGCTTTTTGTGTTCAGTAGCTTTTCCACTCACTGGTGAGGTTTGCTGGAAGACACAGCAGGAGTTTAGCCCGTGGTTCCTATAGCCATATATTGATGTTCTACTTTTCCCCCTGATACTTCCATTATTTTTTTCCAGCATTTCAAAGAGACATAAACCAGGGAAAAGGAGGATCCTGGAATTCTGAGGAAGCGTTGCTAATGTGGTGATTGAGACTGAATTTCACACCTCCCCTTAGGCCTGCTGGACCCAAAGCTGCTGAGCGAGCACAGCTGCTATATTTAGTGTTCTGATGTTCCTGGAATCCATCCTGTGCTCAGATCCACAAACATGGATCATGGTCCTCCCTCCAGCTCCTCCAGCTCCTCCACAATGGTCTATTCTGAGGCTTCAAACTTACACAGGGCTGAAGCAGACTGGCTGCAGACAATAATCTTACCACGTCAGTCAAACAAAGATCTGTTTCTCCTATTAATACATTCTGCTCTGAAGTTTTTTTTTCACAAAAATTGCATTAGGAGCTCTTCCCAAACAGCCTGGCACATAAGTACAGGGTGACATTCATGTCCCATAAACAGAAATCCCATCTGACCAGAAGATGGAGGAAAAAATCAGCCTGCGCTAAAGAAATGTGAGATCCAAAGAGCTATGAAAATGAGAAATTATGTTCAGTTTTTAGTTTCATTTCAGATATTTTAGTTGTTCTTTTGTTTTGCAGGAACTGTAAATATGTGGGGTTATGTCCCACACCACAGCCAAGAGCTATTTAAAGGAGGAGGAGTTATTTAAATGCCAACAAATAACAAGGAGTTATTTAAATGCAAAAGTTTGTGAGTGTTATAAATGTGAACATGGAGTTGGGACAGGTGAAATCCTGCCACAAATGGGCCTTGGACAGTCCAGCCCTGAAACCCCCTCAGCAGGAAGACAATCTGGACCTTTCCTGAGAGGCTCTCAAGTGCTCTGCACTGTCACACTCACACCACCCTGCCTTTTTCACAGAGCTGGGGCACAAAGGTGTGGAGTGGAGGTGGTGTCACTTCACTGACAGTGCATCTGGGTGTGACTCGTCCCACTGACCTGGGACACCTTTTCAGGCTGAGGCTTGCTCTCTGCAGGTCCTTTTCTCTCCTTTCTGGTACCCCTGGAAGCTGCCAGCTCCCAGGAACTCCCTCCAGGTGGGCAGGGATTCCCACCCAGGGCTCCCCCTGCCTGGGGAATCACCAACCTCCCCCTCCAGAGAGCCATGGCAGGAAGGGAATGTGCCAGGCTGTGTTTTCCTCCTCTGCTCTCCTTCCCTTGGCATCATCACAGGCATTTGTCTTGCAGGCAAAGGAGAGGAGGAGTGGGAAGCCTGGCTCCAGAGGAACGGCTGGATGGCTGCCAGGTGCTTTCAAATTCCATCCCTGCTGCTGTGGAGAGGAGAGAACAACACTTTACCTTGCTAGCCTTTCAGAGAGGAGCTCCCTCTGGCAATTAATTTGAATAATGAATGTCTAAATACTCTCCATATATCAAACATTCCAGTTCAGCCAACTGGGGCTGTTTTTCTAAAGGGAGAAATCGTGGAATGGGCTGGGTTGGAAGGGACCTTGAAGCTCATCCAGTCCCCCCCCTGCCGTGGGCAGAGAGGGACAGCTTCCACTCTCCCAGGGTGCTCCAAGCCCCATCTCACCTGGCCTGGGGCACTTCCAGGGATCCAGGAGCAGCCACAGCTACTCTGGACTCCCTGTGCCAGGGCCTGCCCACCCTCACAAGGAAGAATTTCTCCCCAATATCCAATTTAACCCCCCCTTGTCCTGTCACTCCAGGCCCTTGCAAACAGTCTTTTGCCATCTTTCTTCCAGGCTCCCTCCAGGGCCAGGAAGACCACAATTAGGTCCTTGCAGTGGTGTCAATCAGCTGAACAAGGAGCCAGCCACAGACCTGCTGCTTTTGCACATGCAAAAGTGTTCCTTTGCCCAGTGACATCCCCAAAGAACACCAGAGATGACTCTGCATGGCTTCATTACAGCACAGGGAAAGCAAACCTTTCACTGGAAACGAGAGGAGGAGTTAGGATTTGCCACATGCTGGCAAAAAAAAAGCGTTTCATAATATTTCACCTTGAGTATTGCAGAGGTGAGAGAGCAGCAGCAGAAGGGTTTCCTGCTGTGGGAGAAGATGCAATACCATCAACAGGGAGGGACTGGAGTGGCTTCTGCTGCAGAGGCTCAGGCTGGTGTCCCTCCCCCAGGCAGCTTGTGGAGCACAGCAGAGGATAAAATGAGAAATATCTCCTTTTCTCCTCAAGTTTTGTAAGGCATGGGAGAGAGAGGGAAGGAGAGTCTGTGTGGGTCATCTACAAGAACAAAAGAGGAAGTTGTCCCCTTAATTTTAGACAATTTTTCAGCAAATGCCAGACGGGATGTACGAAGGCTGATCCTGGTGAAGCCTTGCTCAACTTGCCTCCCCTGCAAATCCTGATGTTAATAACACTTTGAAAATGCTGATTTCACTGAATTTCTTTCGTTTGCTTCCCTTTTCTTCAGGGAAAATGGAGGCTACAGCAGGAAACAGACAATTCACAGCTGCTCCTACCCTTAGACTCTGGATCAATATAAGAGAATCAGCTTATACAGAAAAAAAAGCAAAATATTCTGTCTGGAAAACCCCAGAAAGATCTGTATCACTGATAGATGCTGGCTTTTCTTCCAATAAAAGCTGAAACAATAGTCACCCCCCAGGCACAGACTGGGGGTGCACAGAGGAGTTGATCCTCACATGGGGGTGGTTGATGGCACTGCAGGGACAGCTGGATGCAGGGAGTGTTGGAGGGGTGTCACTCCCTGGAGGTGAGTTATTCAGGGCTGCTGTCATCCCCCACACTTCACTGACAGGGAATATGGGCAGCTTGGAAACAGTCACTCAGCCCCTAAGCAGCACAAAGGCTGTCTGGAGGAATGGGGATGTTAAATTAGACGTCCTTCTCCTTTTTCCTACTCCTGCTTCCCCTCCGGATCTGATAAAGAGGTGGCTTTTTGTTACGTCAGAGAAGTTGATCGTGTTCCAGGCTGCAGGCAACAACAGAGAGGACAGGACAGCACCTGCAGCCTGGCTAGGAGCCACCCAAGGCTGGTCTGGTGCTGGATAGAACAGAGATTTGGACATCAGGCAGGGATTTGGACTCGTAGATGTTGCCTGTCAATGGGCAGAATACTGGGAAGAGCATCAGCATCTTTTATACAGGCAGGATCCACTATTGAATACTGAGAGTGGGAAAAAACTCACTTTGGATGCTGTTGGGTGCACAGGATCTTGTGCTTCCTCCTGTTCTGTAAGTCCTAAATTAATAAAAACCAGTCCTCACTGATCAGCATCATCTTAGTGGGTCACTACATTTACAGCCATCCAGGCAGAGAAATGGGATTTATTCACGTCCTGGATCTGCTGACAAACATGTTCCTGCCTTCCCCTGGAGTGCTTCAGAGCCCTCCCTGCCCGAGGAGCAGCAAACACAGCCTGCTGCTCACAGTTTGGGAGTGCTCAGCCTTTAAATATTAACTCTGCGTGGAGCTGCGAGTGCCGTGGCAGAGCCCCAAATGCAGGTTTGTCAGATCCAGTGCTCAGCAATTCATCAAAGCCTCGGTCCCTGGCAGGGCTAGGGACTGCTCTCCCCTCGCAGCTCCTCGGGGATGTTTGGATTCCTTATCTCCGAGTCATCTGCCGCCTGTTTACTGAAGCCAGGCTGAGCACTGGCTCTGCCATGGAGCACTTCACAGCCTGCAGCAGGGCTCGCTTGGAAATTGCAGGAGCTGCTCTTAGCAGTGACAGTGAGCAAGGATCCCAGGTGTGAGCTGCACTCCAGCTGGAACCAATGTCCTGCCCCTCATGTGCATAAAAGACAGCAGAGAAAGGCAGTGCAAGAGCAACTGAAGTCAGGCACAAATAGAACATTACTGCAGAGCCCTGTGGGACTTCATCCACCTGGATCCTTCTTATCAATTTAATCAAGTAGTTCCCACTCCACATACTCCCAGAACAGTTCAGCTGGTGTGGAAAACTCAAGTGGTCAGTGTACCAGGTGGAGGGGCTAAAAGTACCTCTCTGCCATCTCCTGTTCTGTTTTAGAGGGCAGATCCAGCTCTGTGCCAGAGCAGATTGCTGTCCCATTTCCAGCCGGACTCCCCACGGGATCTCTCTCCTGGCAGCTCCTCTGCTCCCTGGAGGGAATGGCACCAAGGATGGCTCTGGATCTGGCACCTGCTGCCAGGGGACAGCCAGGGACATTTCAGGAACAGCCCCACTGCATTTTTAATCCCTCCTGTCAGTTATTGTGCAATCACCGAGTTACTTTAACAGGAAGGAAGAGGCTTGAACAGCCACCCTACATTCAGCACTGCAACAAGGTGTTTGGGTGTATCAAAAGTGTTGAGAACATGATGAAACTTCACTTGCTCCTGGAAACAAATCCTGGAATTCGCTCTTCCTTCTCCACTTCTGCTCTTCCCACCACTTCAGCCCCCAGCATATCTGTGTGGTGAGGTGATCAGAGCCCAGGATGGTCCAACACCACTAACTGTTCCTAAGAAGAAATTACATAATTTGTATGTTATTAGCTAGTTATTTGTATGTTAGTTCTATTTCATAGAGCTATCACAGAATCATGGAATGGTTCGAGTCAGAAGGGACCTTAAAACTCATCTAGTTCCAACCCTGTGCCATAGGCAGGGACACGTCCCACTAGACCACTTTGCCCAAAGCTTTAGTCCCCAGAAGCTTCACCAGAAGTGATGCAATTACACTTGTGATATTTGGATTATAAAACCCAACAAACATGACTTGTTAAGCTGAGTTCTAGATGGGTTTGGTTTTACTCCTCAGGTGGCATCTCAGGAAATGGGATTTAAAAAAAAAAAAAAAAAAAAAAGGCTCCAAAAACCCCTGGATTTCGAAGTCAGAGGAACATCACAGTGTTCAGCTGGTGTGACTTTTCCAAAGTGAAAAAGGGATAGGCAAGACCTGGAATCCAAAGCACATGGAGTTCAGCTAAATTCCAGGGCATCTGGCAGGTTTTGAACTCATTTCAGTGGTCAGAGGTGGCTCTGAGAGCATTCAGGCTTTGACTCACCCTCAACAACATCCACACTGAGAATTCCTGCAGCTCCTGTGTTCCTGTCAGCAGGCCCAGCACTAATGCTGAGCTCAAACCCTATAAACAAGGATGGTCTGAGCTGAGTATTTCCGAGGATCTAGTGTCCACAGCATGCCAGCCAAATCCAAGGGCTCTTGTGGAAAATGAAGCACTTTAGGTCTGTAAAAACTGATGAGAAATCAATGTTTTGCTGCAAAATTCTGCTTCAGACTGCAGCCAGTAAGCCTCTTCTCCAGGAGGCAGAGGCTGGATTAGTCAAAAAAAGCTAAAAAAAAAAAAAAAAAAAAAATCAACTCTGCTATATCAAGATCCATAATTCATAGAGGTTTGTCGCAGAACACACCCGAGTGCCATCAATATTTTAAATGTTGAGCACAAAACTGGCTGTCAAGTGCAAGTCAGCAATTTCCTGATGCCTCCCTGCTGGGGACAAAGTCATCAGGCTGAGCAGAACCTGGAGGAGCCTTTTGAGCAGAGTTTGTTTGACTCTTGTTATCTATTTTATTTGAAACACAAGATGTGTTTGCAGGACCAAACCAACAAAAAGAGTCAGCTGGCTGCCTGTGCTTGTTAATAAACAGAAAAAATGATTCCATCACACCAACATGGGGCCGTATATGTTTATTCATTGCCAGTAATTTTTGTACACAAGGCAAATATTAATAGTTGAAAGGCAGCACTTTTGGTGTGTTATGTACAGAGCAATGTACAAGCAAGTGTAAGAGGTTTGAAACTATGAATCAATTTAACCGTTTTATAAAAAAGAAGTGATGCTCTTTCTTCTAAGACCTCCCTTGGAAATAATTTATTGCCAATCTTAAACTAAAGCAAGGAGAGAAAAAAAAAATTTACAATAAAAAGTAGTCCCTGGAAAGTTTATAAAAAGTTAAAACATATAAAATTGTAAGCCACGATCTTTTATACAAAGCTAATACAAATTTTGGTTTTGTTAAAGATCTATGAGGTTGTTATAAAATATATTTTTACATAAAGGCTTCACATAAGGTAAGCTCTCACTGCTACTGAAAGCGCAGGAAAGCGGTTTTAAATAGTCTGCAATTCAACTTATTTTCAAGTACAATGCAAAGAAATTGCAAAATGGCACTGTATTGCAATGCTGTGTAATTAAAAACTATGTTAATTGTACCATCAGAGAGACAAGACCTGTAAAGTGAACTGGTGAACCATTTGCACGGCAGGAGACTTCCCGAGGGTGTGGAACAGGAGTGGTGCTGGAAAATGAACCTTCTGCAACCATCCTGGAAAAGGAACTGCCAGGGGGGGTGTTCTGCTGGTCACAGGCACGAGGGACAGCTCAGGCTGGGGGTTTGGAGCTGTTTCCACACAGCTGGGCCCTGCCTGGAACACCCACCCACCCCATCACTCTGCTGGATTTAGAGCTGCTCACACACACCCCATAAACAGCCTTTGAGATCAACTGGACTTCTTTTGGAAGAGCAGTTTTCTAGAAGAAAGCTGAAGTTTCATACAAACTGATGGCTTCTGCTCCCACGTACAATGTACAGAAAAAAACCCCCAAAGCAGTAACGTTTTTAAAGCCCTGATGAACAGCTGCAGTTTTTAGGCATCAGTCATCTCAGCTGAACTCTCTGCAGCAGGGAACAGTCGCTAAAACACCAATTTCACCTTCAATTACAGCTTGTAGAGGACAGTGGTTTATCTCCATACAGTCAGTGACCTTTACAGCACAGCTCACTCCAGTAAAGAGAACTAAGGAATTTTGGGAAACTCGATTTTCTGGGACACTTCACTTTCTACCTGCTTCACCTGCAATACATCCCACCCTTGTACCACAGACTGGTTTCTATGAGAAAGCTTCACTCTCACCAGCAAACTGTAATTCAGCTTGCTTCAGGACAAAACTCAGCCTGTTCAGAGCATCAACCCTTCAGCTCTACCAGATTCATGTCCTGCTATAGACAAATGATATTTAGAAACAAATCTAACAGGAAATACAACAGTCCAAGGTGTGCTCCATTCAGGGAGCTCATGAGGAGTGAGCCTGAAGATGGGCAAGGGCATTGATTTGGGGTTTTTGGCTGTAGGATAACACAGGAACCATGTAAACAGGAACATCCAGGTGTGTTGCCTCACCCCTCTCACACTGGGAGTGGGAAACCCGAGTGATTTGACTCAGTTATTTCATTAAAACAATTCATTTCTGCCTGAGACTTATATAGTGCTTTATCTACCAGGGCCTACAAGTGACCTAGCACTGGGGTCCCCCTCGCTCTCTTACAGACCCTGGGGTTCACAGGAGAGTGAGCTGAAAGGATTCAGAACAGGGATTTTTGTGGTGGTTCTGGGGAGAAGCTGCTGAGGATTTCCCCACTCCAGCTAAGGTCAGAAGTGCCCAGTGCCTTGGTGATCCTGCCTACATCCTTAGACTGACATCAGTTTTGAGGATCTTCAGTAAATTAACAGGCTCCTTTGACAAAGAATTCATCAACACATCACATAAATTAGTTTAGACAAATCCCTGGGACTCACTCTATCATCCACTACCAGTCTTTAGTCTTTTCTGCAATCATCTGGTCTGACACCCTCCAAAGCACCTACTGCAGACCTCTCCAAATCAACTGCTTTAATCAGAGGTAAGTCTCTGTTTTTAAAAGACACTTGTTCAGGCAGCTGTCAACAAAGGAAAATCCAACCCATCTTCTCATCCTATTGACAACCAAGGGCATGGATTTGTTTTCTGCTTTCCAAGACTGGACTTGGAGGCCACCAAGGTTTGTGTCTGCTCATGGAGCATTTATAGACCAAAGGAGAACTGCTCTCATCACAGGTGTGTCGTTCAGTCCTTGAAAGAGCCTCACCAGCCTTTCCTGAGGTCTGTGCTTCATCCTCCTTGAATTGCTCACATATAACCTGAACACACCAAATAAGAAATAATCCATGTCCAGTAGAGGCAAAATCTACATTAAATATCCCCATCCAAGATTCTATTAACCCTCCTGACATCAGTGCTGCATCCAGACTTTAGGATTATGTTTAGACTCTGCACTGTGACTCCTCCCAAGCTCTTTTCAGAATTCTTTCCTCTCCAAACAGTGCCTGATGGCCAGAATCGCAGACTAACCTATGACTATTCACTGGATGATAAAAAAAAAATAGAGGTCTTTCAAAGCACCTAACTAAATAAAAATAGACTATATTCCCCTTCTACTGCCAGGAGAACGAGGTACAGAGATGTTAATATGACTTACAATCACAGTAAGTAAAGGCTAAGTTCAGGAGACAGGCAGCTTTCCTATGTCCTGGCAGGGCCACTGCTCCCAGCAGTGACACCACCATGTCACCCCTGGCTCAGGGGATGAGAAGAAAAATGTATTCAAGGACTGGCCACCAGCATGATCCACAGGAATTGGCCAATTTCACGGGGCAAAGTGGCAGCTGAACTGCCCCACACCACACTACAGCCTGGGGGAAACGTGGTAGGGACACTGATTTTTATATCACAATCTGCTGTCGTTTTGCAGTGTGCTGTGGGGTACATCAGGATTGCTTTATTTTCACTAGTTTTCATTATTATTATCATTTCTATTTTTAATCCCATGGCAACGCTAACAACTCCCCATACGTAAACTAAACCAAACTGCAAAAGGACTTTGGGTGAAACAATCACAAACAGCATTCTGGATGATGCTGTGCAACGTGTTTGGCTCAAGTACACTTAGGATTGCTTAGACCCAACTGGAAAGTCTCAGAAAGAACCTCATCAGCTGAAGCACATTCTGCTGCAACACTGTCTTCAATTTTTTTCAGAAGAAAACATTCATCTGCACGGTGACAGCTACACAAGGCCTCTGCTGGGAATTCGTAAGGCCACTGAAAATGCCAGAGGAGAACAGAACACAAGGAGGCACTTAGGTTTGCAAGTCCTTCTTCTCCATCACCAAATGCTCCTGACTCAGAGGAGGCACCCAGGAAGGAGGCAAAGGGAGTTCAAATTAACCAGTGCTAAGTTAAAGCTCTTCCAGAACAGGTGACCCACAGGTAACACCTGGTCAGTGAAGACAAAAAACACAAGCTAGGCTTGCTCCCCCCTTCTCACACCAGAATGCCAAGAGGATTGATCAGAGTGCTCTGTGCTTTGCCATGGCTCCAGGACACGTGGATGCCCCTGGAGTGAATCCGTGTACTCTATCAACCACTAATCCCTCATCACTGCACTCAGCACTTCCTGACAGGTATGTCTCAAACTCCTGATTTGAAGTATTTTTAAAGCATCTCCTATTCCAACCCAATGCCATGATTTATACTTAAACAGAAAGTTACAGCCAGGAACCGCGCTTCGAAGAGATGATTCCAGCAAGAGATTTGATGGGATTTCTAACCAAAAATAGACCTGAGAAATCATAAGTCAGCTATGGTATCACAGTCTTTACAATGAAGTTAGACGTGAAAAGTTTCTCTCTCACCCTCCACCTTAAATTACTGCCACAGTCTAATAATTGCAACAATTTCACTGAAGTTTCAACTTGGAATTCTGGATTTTCTAGGATAAAACACATGTTCGTAAAAGGTGAAATTTACCACTTTACAGGTAACTTAGACATAGGCCTGCTATAAAATTATAACTTGAGTCACCTTGAAGCTACACTGGAAGAGATTAAGCCTGAATTTCTGCAGAATAACGTGGCAATAACATGTTCAGCAGCAGCTTTTAGCCACACATCAAGAAGTCTGACAGGATCTGGATTTCTCTATTCCTGCTGTAAACTTCTAGTTAAAAAAAAAAAAAAATCCACACAAAAGTTACTGAAATGAACCAGTCTTTTTTGTACATCACTGTAACATCAGCTGCTTGAGGTTGTCGTGCAGGATGGTATCCTTAACATCACGGAAAACTAGCCGGATGTTCTCTGTGTTAATAGCAGTGGTGAAGTGGTGGTACAGGGGCTTCTGCTGCTGGTCCCGGCGTTTTGTGCGAAAACAATCCACCAGGAATTTTTGGACATCTGTTAAGCAGTGGGGATCCCCTTCAAACTCTGGGAAATAGTCTTTGATACTGACTTTCTGTACTTTTTCCTCGAGCAAGTCCGTCTTGTTTAAGAAGAGGATGATGGAGACGTTGCTGAAGACCCGGTTGTTGACAATTGTTTCAAAAATGTTCAGGGACTCCGTGAGGCGATTCGTCTGCCGGTCCTCCATGAGCACTTGGTCGAATTCACTGGAGGACACGAGGAACAATATTGATGTGACACTGTCAAAGCACTCGAACCATCGCTTCCGTTCCGACCTCTGCCCGCCCACATCGACCATCTTGAAAGGGACATTTTTGATTTCAAAGTCGTACTCGTGGATCCCTTTGGTGGGCCTTCGTGCCAGCAGGATGTCTTGCTGTGAGGGAAGGTAATCCTACAAAAATAAGGAGAGTTTTTTTTGATTAGGATATGATGGTGGGTATGGGAATAGCTGAGCTGCAGTGGAGAGAGCAGCTTGTATGGGAACGGCACAAGGTTTTCAATAAAAAGACATGGATGTGGATTTTCATGCTAACATTGCAGCTTTTGGGCAAGAGCTGGAGCCCAAAGCAGGAAACACACCCAATATTAAATCAGAATATTTACCCCAAGGAAGCTCAGCTTTCCCTTTGCCACGTGACAAGGATCCATAACCAACCTCAGAGGTGAACCAGCAATTCCTCACGCCGGTTTCCCTCATTCTGGATCACTTCATGCTTCCTTCCTTCTCTTCCCTCAACACTGGATTGTACAAAAGCTTTCTCAAACCACCAACTCCAGGGTATCCCATGCCAGCTCTGGGCTCTCCATTCCTCCCATGCTCTCCTGCAAAGTGCATGACTGCTTCCAGAAACAAACCAGCTGCTCCACTAAATAACTTTAAAGCAATCAATTATGCCTGAAAACTAAAACCTAAGCAACTTCCCGTGTTTGTGTCACACATCTTTGCATCCTGCTGTACCAGTGCACAGTGGTGAGCTCACACTGCCTTTGCCCAAAATTTACTTGTGCAAGGAGTAGAACAGGGGAGGGAACTGAGAGCTGGGGACTGCAGTGCCTTTCCAGCCTGGGGGGCTCAGACATCTGCATCCTGAAGTTTTCCAGCTCACCCTTCCCTAGAATTTAAGAGGCATTCAAGAGACTAATATTTTTTTTTTTTATTGTTACCTGAACATCCTCAATGGATGCTGATGCTACAAGAAGAGGAATTCTTATTAGTCAGCTTTTGACAGCATGAAATTCAACATTCAGATTGGAGATGTCTTCATTCCCAGAACTACATTTTTGTCTATGGTTCAAGTCCTTCTGTTACCTGCACAGAGCATCTCTACCACACAGCTGCCTGTGCTTTAAAACCTTGTTCACTTGTTATGGAAACTTTTCCTCACGTTTTCCCAGCATTTCTCATCATTTCAGAAAGCGTGATTTAGGTTTTGGAATTTCAGTCTCTTCTTAAAAAGTGAATGATCTATGACCTTCCTCTGACAGCGCCACTTCCCACACTTGGAGATTTTATAAAGATGTGTAAGACCATGGTGCAGAAAGTCTGATTCGGCCAGTCAGCTGGGTGGGGGAACAAGAACACAGCACTGTGGCTATTTCAATACTTATATCCCAAGTTTAAGGCAGCTGGGCAAGTTCAAACCACAAAAATAAAATTTAAAAATCATGAAAGTGAGTGCAACATTCCGAAAACTCAAGGATCACTTTGCTTTACCCTCTAAGTTCCAAAGTTAAACTAAAGAGAGAGGGCTTTGTCTGAACTCTGGGTTCCTTTTCCCCGAGCTGCCCATGACTAAGGCACTGATTTTTATCGTGGCACGAATTACAAAGCAGCTCTGAAGCAAAGGCTCCCCACCCTGCAGCCTTTGCTGCAGCACTGTCACACATCCAAACCCCACAGCACCAAAATCTGCAGGAGAGGAGAACTGCTAATGCAACCTCAAGTTCCCTCCAAAGTGACCAGCAGAGGTGCTGCCACCCTCTTGCCTGATTAATGAACAGCTTTGAAGGGTGGTAAGAATTTTTCCCTTTGTTAAATGTATCTCGGGTCTTTTCTACTGAAATTATACGGAGGAAAACAATCAGCAGGAGCAGTGCAGGGACTGTATGAAATAGATTTGAGAAGGGATTTTGAGCAAAGCTCATTGTCAACACGCAGGCAAGAGTGCCACAGGTTCAACACTCATTCCCAGCTTCCAAATGGGAATGTCTGGTTTTTTGTTTTTCAGGAAGCTAGTCTCAACTGCTCAGAACAAAACCAAAAAGTCTTAGGAAAGCTCAGGAGAGATTGAAATTATTAAATTACATAAATAAATAAAAGCAACTAATAGAATAGGCAAAGCCACGTGCACCTTCAATATTGAAAAAAGGGCACAAAGCAAACTCTCCTGGGAGTTGGCCTGTGATGTTTACTCAGTAAAGCTTTCAAGAACAAGGAGCTTATCCCCAGAATTCCTGACAAATTCTCTAGGGAATACTATCACTCATTGAAAATTCCTTCCACACTTGTAGCCACAAAGAGAATCCTTCCAAGTGCTTTCTAGGTCTACAAGCACAAAGAGGTACCATGGATCTGGGTATCTTCACCTTCTAACCCAAAGCATTCCATGTTTTATCCTGGATATTGGCTACTCTGATCCAACAGGCAGCAAACGAGGGCTCTGTGAGTTCAGTGCAGCATCCAGCCACCATCTGGCGACAGGAGAGCAAACAAAACAACTCCCAGGAACTCTCCAGTATTTTAGTTATCTTTCTGAAGGACAATTATGTTTTCTCCCTCACACCCAGATCCTTGAAGTACAAGCAGCTTGCCCCTTCCTCAGTGCTGATCCCATTCTCTGTGTTTGAAGACTGCAGCATCAGGTGAGTATTTCCCTTGGATGGCACTGAGTATTATTTTCCAAGTTCTTTCAATGTTTTGCCATTGTCAATAAGTATTTTTTCCCCTCACAATGATACTGATTTGGAAGGTGTGCTTTCTTCCTGATTTTCCTATCTCCTTTCCTCAAATTCACTGCAGTCTGCTTCTTCTAAAGGAGTTCCTTTGGTTATCAGTAGCTCTTTTGGCTATCACATCACTGTTTGCCTAGTTCAAATTACAATTTAAGGCGTGACTAAGATCCAATCACAAGACAGAAGGCCGAGTCTCTCTGTGAGGTATTTTGGATACACACAGTCTGCACTGGCAGTTGAAATAGCAACACACAGTTGCAAGGAATCCAGGAGATCCCACACATGTCTGCCTGTCAGATACTCTTATTTTGCTGATCTGATTAAATCTGAACATTAAGTTCTTTTCCCTCAGTGCTGTTATCAGCTGCCTTTTGGCAAGAGGCACGTGATTTGCAGATCTATGTGTTTACAAGCAATTTAGTTGCAAGTCAGCCCAGCTGCATCAGATAAGAACAAATACTTTTATTTATGATTTGGGGAAACAATCATTAGATAATCTTGCACCTAGATAAGAATAAACCGGAAGAATCTATCAAATCTTTCACTAACAAAACTTAGCTAGTGTTTTTTTCCTCGAAGATTTAACATTTTCTACAACAGCAGGTCCTGATACTACTAAGTTTCACACTTTGATCAAAGAACAGACCCAAAGTTTCTCCGTGAAGAACTTTGAAATGGAGCTGCAAAACTCTATCCAATATTACTGTGGAAAAAATCCAGGCCCTTTGAAACTTAAAGGCACTGGATTCAGAGATAATGAGAAATCCACTACTGGCAGAGAGTTCAGCAGTTCATTAGAGTAAATTCTCCTCCTAAGTGCAAGTCTTATAACTTGAGACCAAATCCAGAAAAATCCAGAAAAATAGTCTGGCTTAAAATTTAATCTGTTTAAAAAAAAAAAAAGAAATTAAGCATGATGTAACAGGGTTTCACTGAAGTGGTTTGGATTCCTTCATTTGTTACCTTCATCAGCTGGGAATGACCATGGAGAAACTGCCTCCCCACAGAGTTCAAGCACCATACTGAAACTCTTGTTTTAAAAGCAGATTTTCCACATGCCATTCCTGCAATTCACAACTGATGAGCATCAGCAGATTCCTTCATTATTCAAGTGCTAATTAACAGTTCTATTAAAAAAGTATTCTATAGAAATTTCAGGGCTTTTCCCAGAGAAAAAAAGACTTTATCCTTTCCTGAGTTTATGTTAAAGTAGATATTCCTGGAAGGTACCACTGACCTGTGACTGATTTAACTCAAGAGTTCCTAACTGGACACGTAACCCCCAAACCCAGTCGTATTCAGATGTCATTTAGAGTTGAAAAGCTACTTTAACAGTCTCCTGCCTGGCCAAGCATTTGTAACTTGTTTTTTGTTCAATTTTGACAGAAGGTTTATTTCCAGAAAGTCTCCTGGCCCTTGCATTGCCCTGTGTTTTTGACATGTCAGTGATGAACTGCTGAGATGAACTAAAGTGAACTAAAGATAAAGTTATTGGAGTAGACACTAATTACATTTCATCTATTTAAAACCCAGAGATCACAAAGACTACTTAAAACTCAAGACTGGAAAGAAAAATAAAAAAGGACTTACTTGTTCTCCAAGTTTATCCAAGTTGTCCAAGAAATACTTTACAGATTCCCCCTAAAAACAAATCAAACAGTTATTTAAATAAGTGACATCCTTGATCCCAATAGTTTACATTCTGAAGTCCAGATAATTTATCGAAACCTACATTGAAGTGTTGTAAGCTTTAATCAGTGCCATTTTTAAAAGCAGCTATCCTAAGAACACAACTGATGATTTATTCTTAAGCCAGTTAATATTTAAGCTTAAAAGCATAAAAGGCACATTTATAATAGTCACATGCTTTCCAAGTTTAGACTTGATAAATAAATCCAAGTGTTAGCCACAGGGAGCATCAATGAAGCAGCCACACCTTCACTATGGAAAGAAACATTCAATTCCTCTGAGGCTTTGCAGAGTGTGCACACACAGACAGTCAGGTACAGGGATTAACCACCAGAGAAAGTTCATTTATACTGCAGTGCCACAGGTACTTCCCTGGAGTGATGTGATGAGCAGGACACAGGATGACAAACCACACCAGACAAAGCATTTTACTCCAGTTTCCCATCAGACACCAAGCTGGACCAGAACATCTTACTCTGGGTGATGAGCAGAGCTCTAGGCTGCTCTGTATGAGATCACATTGACTAGCCAGGTTTATCTGCTGGATTCAAGTCATCCCTGTCCTGGCAAATGGCAACTGCAGTTTTTCATCCCTCCACTAATGGGGAACTGAAGATTTTTTCATGATAAACCTGAACCACAGTCAATCCTGCAGAGCTCCATCAGGATGCAGGGATTAAGGAGGAATTCTTCCATGGATACACCTGTGTTCACTTGTAATAGGAATGTAAGGATAGAATTCACTGCGGAGGAAAGCAGCTTTTTAAGGTTCACAGCATCCTCACAGAAGCACAGATCTGCTTCCTTTTGGAAGTTCTTAATTACCAGCTGTAATGCATTCATTTTACAGTAAGTGCAGAAAAGAAACCACCTGTGTTTTCACTCTGCAGGTGGAAGAGCAGAATTCTGACTGAACTTTCTTGATGAGAAAATCAAACAGAATCTGAGACTGGGGTGACTACACCTAACCCAGACAAGTGAATTAGGACAGGAGCTACACCCTGGTAATGACTTCCCCTCGCTTCAATCTGAACTCTGCAAACTTATCCAGGAAGAATATAAACCTCAGTACTCAACTGTGCCATCTAAGCATCTACCCTGAGCAGAGGAGGGTACAGACAGGCCAAAAAGGGTTCTGCAGAGTTCCTTTGCAAGGTTCCTTTGCAAGTTTTTCCAGGCACTAAAATAAGTTACATAATACAAGTAGATACCACACCTTTAAGTGTGCAATTTGAACATCAACATTTCATGAGGCAAGACTGGGGCTCTGGTTGGAACATGCCTGGTGCTTGACACACCTGCAGGGAGAGAGTCCAACACACCTGTACCACCTTACTGTCCCTCCTGTTTGGCTCAGCTGTCCTAATTTTCTCAGGGTGACAACTGCAGCAGGAACACCATTTTAGTAGCACACAGCAGCAACTGCTTGCAAAGATAGCAGTATTGTATCTTCTGCAGCATCTGTTCTAGCCTCAATCCTCTTAAGGAAGGTGTACAGGGAAGAGCATTCCCATTTCACAGAAAATAAACAACCATGATGCATGAATCCATCAGACTTCCCAAGAAGGAGTAACAGGATCAGAATTCAGGCCTTCCAAGTGCTAAAACCACTGTCTGTAGCCGAATACTAAGGCAAAATAAAATTTAAGGTCAGATGTAATTTCTTTTTTAGGTGCCAATAGGAGCTGGCAACCTTTCCTTCCCCGCGGGGCCAGCTACATACCAACCAGGCAGATTTCAGACTCAGTAACTGCAGGTATTTATTCTGGAATACCTGGGCCTCAGAGGCTGAATTTGTTGTGTCTGTGCAGATGAACAAGCATTTCAATCTTAGACAGCTTTTTTATATGACTTACAGCAATACCTCCTCCCTACAGAAGCATTAACTCTGCAGTAATGTAGAAGCTGCTACCTCTCCTTTAAATCCCAGGCCTTGCAGCTACTGTGATGGATCAAGCATTTGGAGCAGACAAGCAAACTACAGCCTGGAAAGGTCACAAAACATCCCCACAAGCAGCTTTCCAAAAGAGGGGATTCCCTGAAATCACAAATGCAAAACACACAGGCCTGCAGCGACAGCAACACTCCAGAGCCACACGTTCAAAGTCACTGCCAGGGGACACTGACATGCCAGCTCCACTCCTGGGCTGTCACCTATCAGAGTCAATGGCAGACCAACTTCAAGGTGGTCACGCTGAAACTGAAGAGACTGAACTATGAAATCCATCAATTCAAACATAATAGAGCTCATTAAGCAGAGACATTCCAGCTTCCCTCCTCCACACCACGGGCTCAGCTGCTTAGGTTCTCCCCTCACACAGATCTGTTCAGACAGCAAGTGCTGTGGACATGACCCAGCTCTGTAACCAAGGAGAAAAGTTGCTCATTCACTGTTTTTGACCAATCTGCATGCCAATTAAAAACCTGGGACAGCTTCAAACACATCATCTCTTCTTCCATCCCGCTCCAGCCACCCATCCATATCAGAGAGTCACAAGCCAGGGGCCTGAGCAGTGGTAATTTTCTGTCTGCCCTGGACATGCTGCTATCAGTAGGCTGAGCTCTGCCAACTACAGACACTCTTGAACAGCAAACTACCTTGCTGAACTCAAGAGAATGCACGACTGGAAAACCAGAGAGTTTTGACCCATTTAAACAAGCTTCAAAGAGGCAGCATTACAAAGCAGCCAAGCTTCAATCGCTTCCCAAAGGGTGAAGTTTTTTATTTTATCCGATAATGAAGAGAAACAGACTGAAAAACTCAGCACACAACTGAGGAAAGCCTTAATGCCACCTATTTTTAAAAATCAGTTAGGAAAGGACCCATTCACATCCCTGTACAACAGCAGCCCCAAAGGCTCCTGCATTAGGCTGCTTTTTCTTGGTAGATAGATCCCCTCTCAGTAAATCCATGACAGTGACCATATTTAAATAACTGTATTCAACAGCTGTCACCTAAAATTTCCCTTCTGACAAACTGTAAACTCTCTGGTTTAACCAAGATGACTAGAAAAAAGAAACTGGGTTTCCCCACTCTGTCCCACTAATGCCAGTGTGGCTCACCATGTCCAGCCCTGCCACGTGGCTGCTCAGCAATCCATCTGTGGTGTCACGCCACAAAGGAGCCACACCAAGGGCAAAATCCAGACAGAAATGAGAAACTGAAGGATCTGTCCCCATTAAAACCCCCACAGTTCTCCATTACACTCTTGTTGTCTTCACACCCACATTCTGTGAGTACATAGGACGGAAATTTAAAGATTAGCTAAAAATACAGTGATGTCCTCAGCACAGGAAGGACCTTGACCTGTTGGAGGGAGTCCAGAGGAGGCCACCAAGTTGATTACAGAGATGGAGCACCTCTCCTACAAGGAAAGGCTGAGAGACTTGGGAATGTTCAGCCTGGACTTTGGGATCACCTAACTGTGGCCTTCAGTAGCTTAGGGGAACATACAGGAAAAAAAGAGAAACTATTTACAAGGGTCTGGAGTGAGAAGACAAGGGGCTTCACGCTGACAGAAAGTAGGTTTAGATTGGTTATTTCAGGAAGAAATTCTTTACTTTACTCTCTGGTACAAGTTGCCCAGAGGTGTGGATGCTGCAGCCCTGGGAATGATCAAGGCCAGGTTGGACAGGGCTTGGAGCAAGCTGGGATAGTGGCAGGTGTCCCTCCAAACCATTCCATGGTTCTGTTTCATAGTCTTAAACCAGTCAGAGGTGAAGCTTCTTTTTTAAATGCAGATGTAATTTCTCTGAAGTAATTAGTACAGTCAAGCAGTTTGGAAATGCACATCTCTGAAGGCCAGCAATGACACTGCAGGAACCAACCATGGCATGGAGCCCCAACTCATCCCCTCTCCTGCACTTCAAATACAGCCCAAAGATGCCAACACAAGCACAAAATCCAGCACAGACTTAGGCACACACCTCAAATCAATACTGAGGAGCTGCAATAAATACAGCACACCCCAGTACAGCAGAATGAACAACCCACACTCACCTTCAAGGACCTTGTGGTGTTATAGGAGGGTGCTTTGGCTGTTTTAAACTACATTAAATTGTAGCAGGGTACTGGATTTTAAAGCAGTCCCTTTTGAATGCTGGAGAAAGATGCCCTTTTTTGTTCAGATGGGATATACGCCCTTCAGCCTCCTCCTGATTCACAAATGCATGTAAACCACAGGAAGTTGACTGTTAAGTAACTTTATTCATAACTGTCAACTATTCCATTTTCAGAAAGGTTTGAGTCAAACCAGCCTGTGTCTCCTGCAGCCTTGTGATCCTCCCTGAGACAGACAACTCACTTCATCATGAATGTCCAAGAAAACACTGAAATCTCACTCCTATTGAGGTGCCTGATGTTACCACAACGTAACTTCCCCTACAACTTTGCCTTTAACTACTTGTTAAATGAAATAGCTCCAGTTTTATAATTCGTTCTTTGTAAAAAGACATGGTTGCAGCAGAGGTGGTCATTTAGTTCTAGGCCAACACCTGCTGGCATGGTCATCTGCAGTAAACCAGAGCAGGTATCTTTTATAAACAAAACACAGCACAAAGATCTCTGTCTGGTTATTGCCTAAAACAAAGTAACCACAAAAATATTTTTGGGGGAGGGAAGAAAAAACAAACAAAAAAAAAAACCTACATGAAATACACAGCAGATGAACACATCTTTTAAACCCAGGAAGCACCAATTTATTTGGTTTCCATGAAAACAATGTCAGCAATCTAAATATGATTTGTTGAAACTTTAGCATAGCCAAATGGCTTTTCAGCTCTTCAAGGGGATCAGGGACACTGCATTTTTTCCACTAGCAATTGCTTAAAAAAGAAAAAAGAGATAGAGAAAAAGCATCAAATAACGACGTAGTCATCACAAGGTTTAAAGAAAGAAACAATTTATCAAACCATCTAGGTTTGGCTGCAAGTTCAGTGGAACATACTGAACTGACAAGGCTTCTTAAGTATCTGAAATAATACATGAGATACTTTAAGAAAATAGGAGATATAACTTAGTAGCTCTATAGTAGAACTTTAAAAAACACCAAACATTTTCTCTTCCTGACCTTACTTGAATTTCTTGAAAAAGAGAAAAAAATATTTCCTATGTTATTTAATTAAAAAAATCCACAAAAACACAAGAAACAGAAACACCACCAAAAATAAGCTTTTTTTCCAAGCCTAGTTTAGAGTAAGAACAGGTAACTGCAGTGTTTTTAGACTGGTATGTGCATGCCAAAATATGCAAACTGAACCATCCGTAACACTGGAGAATCAGCTTGAAGGAAGATAATGGATAAATAAGCAGAGTCTGAAAATTCTGCATTTTACAGCACCCCAGTAATGCTTATAGCACACACTTCATTATGTACAGGGTGTTTTTCTGTTAGGGGGCTTAATCCAGAAAAATCCATATCTGAGGATTTTGGCAAAGGAAAGAATCCCTAACAATCTTTTTTTCTTGCCACCCCACCCTAAGCTGATTTAAAAGATGATTGACTACAAATCAATACTGCTGCCACGGCAGGTTTAGCAGATGTCTGCTGAAATGACAGTAATAAACAGAGGGATAATGAATGGAGAAACATTTCAATCAAATCAATCAATGCAGATTCCCAGGGGAAGGGAGATTAGGGGGCACAACCTCCTCCCCCCAAAAAGGGAATATCTGCAGCATTACACAAAGGAGGGAGATGATCCAGATGATATATTTCTGCAATGAATGCATATCCTAATTACATTAATGATCTCAAATCCACAATTGTCTTGATTGTTACACCAGCAGGTTTACCCAAGTCTCATGTCGAGACATTCAACTGGTTTGGGCTCTTTTGCTGGTCTCACACTTGGAGCTCAATGAAACAATCTTGGTTCCTTCACAGCTTTCAGATTTCTACCATTTCTCTTTCCAGTCACTCCTCCCAGAGCTTTTTGAAGAGGATTCATCTTTCAAATATGACCCATCAATAACTAGGACAAACTTCCCCACATACATACCTACAACCTGTTTACTCAAGGAACTAAACTTTAAAAATATACTTTCCCTGTTTCACAGCAGCAATCTAGCAACTTGATTGCTATCTTCTAAGGTGAGGGGCAACAATTTATTTCTGAAATAAATTTCTCTTACCACTCCATGCTCTAACACTTGATTTAACAGTCACTCCTCAAGCAGTATCAGCAGCATGCTGGAAGTTTACAATAAGCACATACAATAATTAATTTTCAAAAACGGTGCTGAAGGCATTTGGTGAAAAAGGCCCAGGTAAGCAGGAGTATATTTACTTTGCAAACTGCAGACTGAGCGTGCACTAACACAAAACACATTTCCCTGCCAGAGGTTTCTCTGAAGTGTTAATTATGGCCAAAGCACAGCAGTCCCCATTTATGCCCATATGAGCATTACAGTAGCCGTGTGCAGAGCAGCCAACTGTTCATGTGAAACTAACCCCAAACCCTCCAAAACCAAAGGGCAAACTGTTGGAAAATGGCACTGCCACCTGTGGAAGCATGAATGGAGCAGTCTTAAAAGGACTGAAGCATAGATAATGTGTGTCAAGACCAGATATCTCCCATCTCCCAGCTTCTTTCTCTCCTGCTCAACCATTTGAATAGTCATTTAAACCTGATCTGCCCATTTCCAGAGATAAAATTCAGTCCATTCGGATTAATTCCTGTTTTCTTTGCAAGAACAGAGAGTTCAGCCCCAGTTGCTGATAGAGGAATACAAAATAATGCTGCTCCTCATCCATACACATCCCAAGTGCGTCACAGCCCAGCCCAGCTCGCAGAGCACAGACACATTTCCCCTTTCCAGCGCTCGCTGCGTGCAGCTCGAGCCCTGCTTGCCTTTTTTCAGAGCCAGCACAACTGCGTCACGCAGAGTAGAAGTGAAACCTGCCTTGTGTTTGATCACACAAACTCAGCACCTGCCCTCAAAAAAGGAAAGGTTCCAGTCCTGACTCACAGAAGGCATCTTTTGTAAAACCTTTCGGGGGCAGGGCAGAATTTGTGTTTGCAACAGCTGGAGGGTGCACGATTCCAAATGCACCGAGAGAGGAGTCACCCCAAGTTTATTTCACGACTGACATTTTTATCTTGCATAACGGTATTAACAAAGAAAGGTGAAGGGGTTTAAGAAGGGGTTTAACCCAATAATATCCCTCTAATCTATTATCCCCTATTTACCGTGTAATCCAATTAATCCATAATTCTCAGAATGTGGATAACAAATGGAGGGAGACAGAGCACGCCAACCTGAGGGCCTGCACTGTGACATCCTGCAAGCACCTGCACGCTGGGGACATCTGCCATACCCTGAGAGTGACAGAAGGATGTCACCAAGCCAGCCTGGAACTAAAGGCTCCAAACAAAGCTCCAGCATCAGCTCTTGTTCCTTCTTGCACCCAGTTCAGCAGCACTCTCCCTTCAAAGTGCAAGACTCTCACAATTCACACTCAAGATTGGCTCCCATCAGTAGAGCATTCACACAGTTTCATAAATACCATACCACTCCAATTAAATGAATTAAAACATGATTAAACTCTAAAAAGAAGTTAATTTGCATACCAGTATACCACAGAGCAAACTGTTCCAGTTTTCAATTACTTTCCTAAGAGAGCAGAAATCCATTTCAGTTTTCTTTGTTAGGTATCCCTCCCCTCTCCTGGTGGAATTTAATTGCTGGATTCTTCATTACTCAAAAATATGCAAATTCACTACAGCTTTTAAGTAGGAAACAGCATTCCACTAAAGCCTACAAAACTACAATTTCTCCACACCAGGCATTCTGCTACCATATTTCTAATTCTGAAAGACTGCTTGGAAACCAGGATGTGACATATTCTAGAAACAGCTGAGACTCTTTCTACCAATTAAAAACCCTTTGAGTCTACAACATTAATCCTGGAGTGAAGAAATTCTTCCTGTGAGGTCCTTGCACAAGTTGTCCAGAGAGGCTGTGGCTGGCTCATCCCTGGAATGTCCAAGGCCAGGTTGGACAGAGCTTGGAGCACTCTGGGATAGTGGAAGGTTGGGAGAGGAACACATGAGGTTTAAGGTTCCTCCATCCCAAACTAGTCTGTGATCCCATGGTTTTCCTTAGGATCACCATGCTTTCAAACTCAAGGCTGCTGCAGCCCCTTGTGGAGATCAGAGCCAGGCTGAGGAACACATGAACTGGCATATGGGACATACCACAGACACAGAGCATCCAACCAAAAAGGCTGCAAAAAGGTTTGCCAGAACCTGAACAGAAATTAATCCATGAAAGCAAGGACCAGGTGCACGTTGGTCCTTCAAAGGTCTTTTTACTCCCTCCCTGAGTATTTACAATCTAAACTCCTCTTCCACGAAGTTTACTTTGGGAAAGACACCCAATACTTTGCAGAAGACTTTCAAATTTCATTGATGAAACCAATCCTCCAAGACCCAGAAGAAAAAGACCTAGAAATCCTACGAAAACATGCACTGACCAAGGAGAAACTGCCACCTCCCAGTTACTATTTCCACTCTGGGCAGCATCTCTATAAACCTCAGATGTTTTGCACACAAATCAGACTGGAACCAGACTGTAAACATTTGCTCTTCTTTCAGAGCACTGACCCACTGGCTCCATGACTTCATGTCTTTGCAACTCCAACTGCATTTAATCTCACACTGGTGAGTCTGCAAATCTGCCATCCATCATTTACAGCTTTACTTGCTTCCAAGCTGTACAAGACCAGCAAAGGCTCCCAAAAACATGACAAATATTTGGCAAGTGGAAATGTATCAGCGCTGAAACTGGCCATAGCGAATTTGAAGATGCTTGAAAAGTCCATTATTGCATAAACTCTGCACTAAATCATAACATTTCAAAATCAGAGCCCTGAACTGGATCCCAATGCATTTCTCTAGGATTCAGTTTTAAAGTACATTTGGTTCCTGTTTCAGCCTCATGAGAAATCCAGATGACCAAATGCTTTTTAGTTCCTTCCTCTGTCTCAATTAGCAGAATCTACTTCAATTAAGTCCTGGTATTTCTGTTTGCAGCCAGTGATGCACTCATAAACCAGGTCTTGTTCCAAGCTCTCTGACAAGATTCTGTGATAATTTACTGGCTCTAGTGAAAGATCTACCTAAAAATTACTAAAAGTTGTGTCTGAAAGAGCTCAAAATAACAATAAAGTACACAAGACTCCCTAAACAGCAGCAAGAGGCTGAAAACATTGCACGTCACTTGTAGAATTTCATACTATAAATTAACTAAAACTAAAAAGAAATATAAATTAATTACAAGAGCAGCTATATAACTTTGCTACTGAAACAAATTAAAGGTCTCAACACCACCCACATGTAAAATTGAAGTAATTGCCCTGTTTTTTCCCCACGATTTTGTGTAGATATTTTGAAATACAGATGGTACCAGAGCACTGTTTCCAGCTCTGGAAATTCTGCATCCTCTTCATTTGGTCAAGTGGGTGATAAAATATCATCATGTGCCCAAAGAGAGAAGTGCTCTCAAGCTGGCTGCAGAGATCCCAGCATTTTGTTTAAAATCATTTCCCCAGCATCTTTAAACAAAGGAAAAAGAAATAGAAACTCATGTGGTATTACACACTCCTGTACCCTTGATCCATAAAAAGAACCTGGGGTTTTTTCAGGTCCTTGGTTAAGTCTCTGCAGACCATAATGTTGCACTCATTAACTGAGGAGACTCTGAAGAAAAAGAAATTTAAGGCAGGGATGACTATGATGTAGAGGTGTGCAACATGCTACAGGGAACTGAGTGCTGTAAAAGGCAGCTCACTCCCTATTACTGTTCAAAAATTTTCTTTTCTGAAGTAGTTGCTGTCAGTTATTGTGATAATTTAGGGTGTTTTCCGTATTTAAAATTCCTCAACTTTTCCAGCTCTGTTATCTGATGTTTCTTGTTAATGTAGACATGCAAGTGGGGAAGATTCTGGAAGTAATTTAGGATTCCTTTAGCTGCTGATGTCCTCTTAAAAATTTGCTTTATCACTATTTAAATTCAACACATCAGGCAACCCTGGGATAACATGCTAAGTGTTAGTTTCTAGAATTATTCAGATTTTTATTTTAATACATTCTATTTACAGTTTGAGGCTGCCAAGTTAACGAATATTGTGTTCTATGACTCATTTATTCACCTTTAAGAAATAAATAAAGGCTTCATATTCCAGAGTAATACAAGATAGCACTTGGTATCAGGTGGCCTCCATCAGCACTGTATGTATACAGCTTGTTATTCTGTAAAAGGGCAGGTTCTGCACCCTCTGAACTTCTCAACTGAATTTGATAATTCAGATCTTTAGCAAAGGAAAGTGCCAGCAGACACAATGCTGGCACAGAGATTATCTTGCTTTTCCCACAACTACAGTTATTCTACTGCTTTTCTTACCCAGTGAGGTCAGCTGCACTTGGGTCTTCTCACATTTTCTTAAGCAACTTCCTCAGCTACCACAAGCTGAAATTTCCTAAAGTTTCCTTTTGCTAGTGCTGTGTAAGAGGTGGAGCCTGAACCCAGAAGATATCAAAGCATTGACCATGAACTGAAGGCTGGGACAATAAAGAGCCAAGAGAGACACTCAGTACAAGCCAGGCATAACATGTGCTTGGTGAGAACACACTTCACCAGCCTCTAAGGCAGAAGCCTTGTTACAGTAAACTCAAATTAGGGAGCAGCAGCACAAATCAACACTGCCTCTGGCACGGCACCTGAGTCCTGAAGGAGCTCATATTTACAAATATTCTTTCACATATTCTCTATTCTTTGCCTCGGGTGTAAAACACAGACGTGGAAGATGACACTGCATTTATACCACGTGTTTTTGCCAGCATGGAGATTTGCTGACAGCTACGAGTCCTGGGTTTGTCTTCAGGAAGTCATTTCTAAATGGACACAGAACGGCTGCAGCCATTGCTATTTAAATTCCAAAGGTTGTAACAAGACAGCTCTGCAGGTACCAACATGTAACAACACCTTGCAGGTGAGCAGAGAGCACAGAAATGAGCTTGGAATGAATGTCTGTACCAAGGGCTCACATTACACTGCACAGCAGAAGGTCCTCTAATACATTTGCAGAGATTTAAAACAACCTGCTGAGAAGAGGCTCACATGATCCAGATGTGAATATTCATATTCAAAAGGGCACTTTATTCTATATTTCTTTAACCATGGCTTGGTTATAGAATTCCCTTTTTTTGCAAGAAGTCGGTCACCTTCTAGTCTTCTGCAACAAAATGCTTAGGAAACTAAGGCACATGACAATCCACACAGCTTGTTGGAGACAGAATATGTGTAAGAAGACATCCCTCTGCTCCCACACTGCATTGTGCAAGTCTGCATTTGACAAGCAGTGGTTCCCCATAAACAGATCACACAATCCCAGAATGGTTTGGGTTGGAAGGAACCTTAAAGACCCCCTTGTTCCAACCCGCTGCCATGGGCAGGGACCTCTTTGACTAGACCAGATTACTCAATATCTGGACTGAGCTTGAATTCAGAATTCCATCCTCAGATGCATGAAACCATGCAGAAAATATAGGCTTTTACAAGCCAAGTGTAGCACACACGACTCCAAAGGAATTCCTGATTGGAAGACAACTCATCCTGCTTTGGTCTGGCACAACACATCTACATCAAGACAGCTCCTACTGAAAGCCCTCTCAATTCCAGAACCACACTTCTGCTTAATAGCAACAACAAAAAAAAAAAAATTTAAAAAAAATTAAAAAAAGAAATAAAGTAACATTCTGAAAAAAATATGGCAAAGATGTTCTCCAGTAAAACCAGACCAGCACCAACTGGCAGTGAAGACCAGTCCACTCTCCAGACACTTCAATATTTTGCTGCTAACAAGGAAAGTCACTGGGCAGGAAAGCAAGAGTGGTGGAAAGGGAAGAAGGCAGTCCCAGAAACAGCCTTTCAGCTCTCAGAGGCTGGAACAGAAACTCTAATCCCAACTTGGAAAACGATAAAAAATGGTACTTGGTGTTAAGTCAGCATAATTCACCTGAAGATCATGCAGCTTGACTGAAATATTACAGTCAATCCCCACTACCAAAGCACTGGCACTCACTGAAGGGCTTTTGGCCACAAACCTGCAGTAAGGACACTCAGCCCTCTGCTGCTGGACTCTAGAGTTAATCCCTGTAACCAGTCTTACTAATACCAACTCAAACCCAGCATTATCTTGTCATTGGGAGGGGAAAACCAACAAATCTTAAAAAAAATCCAAGTCTCTTTTGAGGATTTGAATGGCTCATTTTAATGTATAAATCTGTAAATTACTTTTCTTTCCATAGTTACAGCAACAATCTTTGATAAATCCTTTATCTTAAAACCAAGAGATGAGAAGTAGCCTTTTCCAAGGGCTTTAAGGAGCCATGCTCACTCTACACAGGCTATCCTGTCATCTGATGTTTGGCAGAGTATTGACTGGAGAAAGAGGAAAAATTCTTCAATATATAAAAAGCAGCAGCTTTTTCGGTTTCCACACAGAAATTTAAGCAATAGCCAGTGTAATTGCAACACTATATTTCAATAAACTAACTCTGAATGATTAAATGCCCAAATAGTCAATGTTCAGAGAAATGTTGGCTGACTGGATCATGTCTGTAATGAAGATTCTCCTGTCAGTCTCAGAAACCTTCTCCCAACAGTTCATGCACTCAGTCATGTCCCAACAGAAGCAACTTCTCCACCCTCCAACTGAACACCCAACCCCAGCTCCAAGGGCAAAGCCATGCCTAGGGGAGTGGGGAGGTTAAAGAGACAAACACTGGGAGGAAAACCAAAAGCTTTCAGAAGCTGCTGAAAGGCTTTTGAAAGTCACTGTCACAAACACAATGTAGACAATTTAACAAGTGACAGGTAAGACACTTTTTCCAGGCCTGTGACTTCAGAGGGACTTTGTGCACTGACCTCACCATCGTCCCATAAAATGGAAATCCACACCCCAAAAGGGGAAGGAGGAACTCAACATTTGGTAACTTAGCCTAGCTTCACACACAACTGACCTCTGCAGGATCATGCTCTGTAATCAGGCACATTCAAGGTGTGCTGCCTGTGCACCTGAAAGAACAATAAACTTTCCCAATATTGTGCAGTGTCCATTTAGGACTCATCCTTTCAGTAGAGCTTAATTCATGTTCTCGTAGGTAGTCCCACCAATATTCAGGCAGAACCTTGAAAAGCTCAAGAAGAGTGAGACAAAATACAATAGAATCTCCCAGTAAACTGAACACTTGCCAAAAATACTGGTCTGCAACAGAAAAATGCTACATGGAAGCTGCTGTGAAGCTATCAGTGTAACTTCAAGCAGAACACGCCTTTTCCTGTCTTCTATAATCTGATCTAGCACTTGCAGACACGTCACAGAAAGTTGTGATCCAGAGGTGAGTGCACATCCCATAATCCTTACTGTATCATCTGTGTCTGAAGTTCTATGCAAATATGGACAAAAATAAAGTGTCATCTCTTCCTCTGCAGCTCTCTGGCTTAAAAATACCCAACAACATCCAGTGTAACTTGCAAATAGAGCAAAAAGTACCTGTCTGGAGATCAACAACTGCTGGTAGCAAAGATCAAAACCCACCCCAAAGTTACCTTTAACAAGAACAAACCCTGAACACATTCAAAGCTCATCACGCATCTGAGCAACTCAGCTCTCCTCACACTCTTCCATTCTCAGAGAACAAGGAGACTCCTGGAGAATACTTCAAAATGCTTCTCTGTTAACAGCTCTCACAGCAAGTTCAAGAAATGACTGAGATGAGAGGGGAGTACAAGGCTGCTCATACACACAAGAGCCTTGCTCAGTGTTCCACAGCACCAGACACAGCTCAGCTGCCAGTGCCTCGGAGCAAAGCTCCAGGAGAAGAGCAAACCCTTCCAGGCACACACTGAACCAGCTCCCCCAGGTTAAGTCAGTGTGCACGCTGCAGGATTCACAGAATGGCTGTGTTTATCTAAGTCATTTCAGGCCATTTTTACAGGAAACCAAGCAGCAACAGGAAATGTGAAACGTTCATGAGGTGTCGGAAGGTGTCGGGCTGATTCAGACCAAACCTGGAACTCATCCCTGTCAGCCACCTGAGAGACCAGAGGAGAAACCAGCCTGGTGCCTGAAGGAGAGGAAACCTGAGGATGACCAGGATCTCCAGTGTAAGCTCCAGAACTGCCTCAGCTCCAGACCCAGCACAGTCTGCAGTTACCTGTGCTAGCAGAACACTCACCTGAATGAGTCTGGTTTGGAATAAAATGGCAGGGATTATAACATTAACCACCTGGGAAGCACTGAAGTGGCACATATTGCACTAAGCTGTAATTAGCTCTTTCCAGTTTTAAAGTACTACACAAGCATGACCTAATGAATTTTCATAAATGCTGCTGCTAGTGGCCAGAAGGCCCCTATTTTTATACCAAGGAAAATAAATCATATTGGCTATCCCATGACCACTTGAGTTAACAAAATGAGGAAGGACACTCCAGTGAACTAGACATGGAAATGCTGATTCCTAATTCCATTAAAATACAACCAAGTTCTTTTTTTTTTTTTTTTTTTTTTTTTTTTTTCTGCTATAAAAAGATCATATTGTTTCCTCAGGCTCCCAACATCATCAGTAAAAGATCCTGGAGAAAAATGAAAAAAGCAAGAGCAGCTTAACAAGCCCTCATTAACAAACATATATGTTGTGCATATATATTGAAGTTTTAACCATATTCTTGCAGAAACTTCGATCTTAATCCCTTTTTCTCTGTGTTTCCTACCTGTCCAAGCTGCAAATGGCTTCTATACTACACATTCTTGCTGCCTTTCCTCCAGAATTCATATATAAATTTTGACATTTTATTTTTCACTCCTTACCCGTAACTGCTCCATTTTCCATTTGCTCACCTCCACCTCTGACCCAAAGTGTCCTATTCCCATGGCAAACACTTCCCCAGTGTTTCTGCCTCTGCTCTCTTAGTATGAGCCATGTTTTTCAGTCCAGTGAAAAATAAAACTCACTCCACAGGATGAAAAGGAGTTAGAGCAGATCCAGTCCAATAATGCTCCTCTACCACGTCAGTCCCAGCACTTTACACTATTTTTGTGCCACTTTGCCCTCCTACTCATGTAATGACTGCTGCTATCTCCCTTTTCATCATATTTTTTTGCCACAAGCAGCTAAACTGGATGCAGAACAGTATTCTCCTCCTTTTCACCCTTCTACAGTGTTAAAAATTTTTAGTCTGGAGCCTTCACTTCAAGAGTCAGTGCTTGACACGCCTGAACTGTGTCTGTGTCTCTCCCCAGCTTCCTCCTGCCCTACCTCCTGACTGGGACACGCCTGTCACTCCCTCCTTAACCATTTGTGTCCTCATTTCTCAGCACAGCACAGATCTGAACGCTCTCCTGCAAAGCCTGAAGCAGGTAAACTAAAATCCACACTGCACCAGGAGCCTCCACGGAGATCTGGCAGAACTTAGGCTGAAGCTTTCTGGGGTAAAACTCAGACTTCATGCTTGGCCAGCACACATCACACTGCCTGCACTCAACACAATGACATCATTCAGCTGCCTTTCTTTTTTTCCTTCATGTTTATAACTTGGCATAAATATGTCCAGCTGAGATTTTGAAAGGATTTAGGAAATAAAGTAATATAATAAATAAAGCAGTTACCTTGCTTTCAAAAATTATTAGGATAGTACTCAACTATTAAGAGCACCTAAAAATATTCCTGAGTTCTGCATAAAGCACAGCATGGTCAATATATATTTTTGCAGATAATTATAGAGATTTAGGGATTTACAGAAGAAAGCAACAGCTTTTTTTTCTGTAAGGTTCAGAAGAACAAATTCTTCACAACCACTCAAAGTGAAACTCTGCACATGTTTCAGTTATGGAAAGAACCCACTTCCCAGAGCCTCAAGATGGCAAACAGTAATTGCTCCCTTCCCTTTGCTACGCAGTCACTAAACATGTTTGATCCAAGACAAAACTGTTTCATTGAACAGATTCTAAAGCAGATCCCTCGAGCACAGCACTACAAGTCACATCTGCACCAGAATCTTGACTACAGAAGAGCAATTACTCTTTTATGATGACCTGAAGGTGAAACTCAAGGAGCAACAGGTCTCCTTAGGAACTTATTTACAGAGCTGAGCCCAGGGCTGGGCAGGTGATAGGCCACTGCAGCACCTGCCCATTCTGCAATCTCCAGAAGACATTCCATCATCAGGGCAATACATATTTATAGAATATTTACACAACCTCTTTAAGTCAGGCTATGATTACACAACCATTCATAATAGCTCAACAGGAGACATCATGAGCTATTGTTTGCATTCACACTAACACAAAGGTTATTTTTAAGACATAAAAACACAAAGCCACTAATGTTGGAGAGACCTACAAGAACAGATTTAATCTATTTCAAGGTTCTCAACCTCCACCCCCACAAAACCCAATGCCACTGGCATACACAAGTCTACGTTAAATTTAACTCCAATTTTTCATTTCTTTTTGCAGCATTTGCATGGAAATGGAGCAAAGGGAGTTCAGCTGTCACAGACAGCTCATGCTGAAGCCCAAGAATCAAGAGGTTTCTTTTTCCTTTCCAACCCCACTACTGAATTGTATACTCCATCTCTACCCCACTACTAAACTGTGTATTCCATCTTCAGCTGAAAACTTCAATGTAACAAAAATCTCATTACATGAGTATTAACACAGACATTCAAAATTAAACAGGAAGTATACAGAGGGAATGTTTGCTAGATTGCTCAAACTGGAATAGAGAAGGGAGTGGTTTTAAAATTCTTCTCATTAACCCATGCATATCTTTTCCTAAAAAATCACATTACTATTAAGCCTTTCCTAACTGCAAACCTTTTTTTATTGTTTTTGTTCAGCTTGTTTTCTGAAGCTGATGCACCAGTTAAGAAAAGAGTGGTAATAATCATGTGGTAAAAATGCTGTGTAGGTACCAGCTTTGTTACAGAAGTTAAAAGCCCTCCATACTTCAGCTTTCCCACATATGAAAGAAGGATGATTACATCCGAATCTCTTTTTATTATTATTTTAAAAAAAAGGAGGGGAAAGCAGCTGTGTACAACACCACAGAATAAAACCACGGCAAGAAGCGGCTTGGCGGGCGTTTCACAGAGAAGCAGAGCAGGACCAAAATCACACAACACAGAGAAAGTTCAAGACACCGAAGGGCAAATAATCTTACCAGCTGGAATTCCCTGCGCCTGTCGTAGGCGTGCTGGATGCCACTGTCTGCCCACAGGGCTCGGATGGCCGGCAGGTAGTCTAAAAAAACACCAGTCTCCACCATGCCCTGCACCACGGTGACCGCGCGGGTGTCGAAAGCCATCACCTTGTCCCCGTTGCTCTGGTTGGCAGGATCTCCCCAAGGGATATGGAGTTTCTCTCTGGCGTCCACGAGGACTCGCACACCTGCAGCGACAAGGAAGAGAGCTGTGAGCAGAGTTTCTCAGCATCTACTGTTTCACAGATCTGCACAGAGGCAAACAATGCGGCTACTCTGCGCGAGGCTCAATGGGAACATCCACACGTAGGGAATCAGGGAGAGTCCAAAAAAAAGGACTCAAACCACTACATTTACAGGGAACATCAAACCCCAGTTCTGCTGTCTCAAGAACATGACCACAGTCAACAGGATGATACCCAAAGTGCGAGTTTAACTCTTGAAAATTTTAATTATTAAGTTTATTCAACTGCTGCTATCGCTCTTTCGCTTGGCGTGAGTACAAGATAAACTATGCTTAAAAGTTTATTTCAAAATGCATTAAACCACCTGATGTCTCACTTTAAGGTTCTCCAACTTCGGTGTTTTTTATCAACTTGGTATCCAGTTATATCAAATTATACAAAGAATCTCTATCACTGAGAGTATTTCTACCATTGTCTTTAATATTTTCAGAGATGCTAAGACTAAAAATCATTGCCCTTGCTAAAAATATGCTTCTATAGCTTAAGTGCAGAAGTAGTTATATCACTTAAAGGCTTCCCTGCACTCCACAGTCGTTCTCGAAAATATTCTTTAGGAGAAAAAGTATTTTAGACTTCTTTTTAAAGTCTTTCTGAAGGCTATAAACCCACTCTCCTCCTACTGATAAAGTAAATGCATGGAAATGATTTCTAGCACTAAATTTACTGCTGAAAAAATAAAAAGAAAATTCCAGAAAGAATAAGCAACGGTAAAGGCAAGGGAACAGATATCAGGAAATTAAGGTGTATCAACAAATGACTACAGTAACATACTCATTCAGTGCCAAAGGTTTTGTCAAGGTTCACTCCCCTTGCATGGTTTTTTATCAAAGGCAGGTATCTGTCAAATCTACCTGTGACTGCAGGAAAAGAGCCTCCCAGAGAGAGGCACATTTCCTACGTGTGTACTTTCACAGAGTTCAGCACACCTTTATGAATAAACTTTGACACACATACTCATGATTTCTACTGCCTTCTACTACTACCAGTAAGTTTTTCCAGGTTTGATTCATTAGCAACTTTGTAAAAGAATTCTCTTTGAGAATTGCTGCATTGAGGGGCTGAGTTTGGCAACATTTTGCTGTTTTGAGAAACTTCATTCAGATTTTGTCCAACTATTACACAGTCCAAACTGAAAAGCCAATGAGCAATTTAGATAAGAGCGAAAATGAGAGAGGATGACCAATGAAGTCAGAATGACAGCAGTGAAATCAAGCATCCGCTGCTCCCCTAAAGCATATGTGGAGGTTTTGGCAAAGCATCTATGAAGAGAGGCTCTGCCTGCGGGTTAATTGATGTGTCAGCCGAGTTTCCAACACAACGGCCGCGATTCTTCCACTGCAACGAAATGCTGAGAGCACAGGGCTGGGCTCCTCCTCACGCACTGCCAGGTTAATCTTCCCCCCTATCCATTACCGCTCATTATTGCACTCGCATTACCAGGAAATCACAGAATCACGGAATCAATTAAGATTGGAAAAGACCTCTGAGATCATTCAGTCCAACCTATGACCGAACACCACTTTTCAACCAGACTTGCCATCAAGTGCCACGTCCAGCCTTAACCAGCTCCAGCCGCAGTGACTCCGTCACCTCTCTCGGCAGCTCATTGCCGTGTCCGAGGAAACTCCTCCTAATGTCACCTCCTCTGATGAACCTTAACACCGTCCACTCATCCTGTCGCTGCTTCCCTGGGAGCAGAGCCCGACCCCCACCTGGCTACAACGTCCTGTTTTTCAGGCTGAGCCCCCCCAGCTCCCTCAGCCGCCCCTTGTGCCGCAGCCCCTTCCTCAGGCTCTGCCCTTCTCCGGCCTCGCTCCAGCGCAGCAAAGCCCGGCACCTCCCGGGCTCAAACCGCTCCTCCCGGGACCGGAGCCGCCCCAGGGGCCGCCCCCGGCTCCGGGGAAGAATGAGGCGGCGGCAGAGCGCTGGAGGAGGCGGCAGGATCTCCGCACAGCTCCCCCGCCCGAGCCGCCTCTCCCCGCCCCGGCCCGGCCCGGCGCTCGCAGCACGGCCGGCCCGTCCCCGCCGCCCTCACCCACCCTTGATCACGTTGCTGTAGATGGTGGCGCGGAACTCCTCGCGGGCCGCGCGGTCCCAGTCCTGCCCGTGGATGATCCGCATCTGCTTGAGGAAGGTGGACTTGCCGCTCTCGCCCGCGCCCAGCAGCAGGATCTTGACGAGGCGCTTCACGTAGGTCTTTTCGCGGTTGAGGCACTTGTCGATCTCCTTGGACTTGCGCTGCTGCTCGGCCTCGCCGCTGGTGAGGAGGCAGCCGGGGAAGCAGCCGGACAGCGCGGAGCGGGACGGCAGGAAATCCGCCATCTTAGCGAGCGCTGCCAGCCAGGGGAGCGCCCGCCCGCGCCGCGCGCGCCCCCCGCACCGCGCCTGCGCGCACCGCCACGCCCGCCTCGCCGGCTCCCGCCCGGCGCGTGACGACAGCGCGCCCCGCCCACAGCGGGAGCTCCGCCCCCCTGGGCTGCCCCTCACGGGAAATGGCGGGAGCGGCGGCGGGAGCAGGGTCACCCAACGGGACCGGCAGCACCTTCCAGCCCGAGCCCTGGCCCCCCGCAGCACCCCGCAGCACACCGCTGCACCCCGCAGCACCCCGCAGCACACCGCAGCAACCCGCCTCAGCCACAGCTCGCAGCAACACCGCCTGCACACCGCAGCACACACCGCTGCAACACCGCAGCACACCGCAGCACCCCGGTGCAGACACCCCTGCCACACCCTGCCACCGCAGCACACCGCAGCCCAAAGCACACCGCAGCACACCCCGCTGCCATCCCACATGTGCTCAGATCTTGTCCGAACGCCCTTGAGCTCTGGCAGCATGTTTCCTTTTAAGCCAAAATGACGATTTACTTGTACAAAACTCTGTCCTTTTTCCTCAGGAAATCCCCTTACTCGCTTTGAATTTGAGCTTAAATTGCGATTTTCACACCGTTTCTCTGGGATATCCATGCTTTACCTCCTGCAAGTGCCGGCTTCCAGCGGAACACATGAAAGAACATTCAGGGCCAAGGGTGTTTTGCTGTGTACCTGGAGAAAATGTTTATATATCACATGATCATAATTTTAATGTGCTTTGTAATGGAAAATAAAGTGGAGATGATTTTCATGGAGTACATTAAAGTTTGGAAGAACCTTTAGGATCAGTCCACCACTACCCAGTACGCCACTGTAAAGCACAAAACCACTCACCCAGCACCGTTCCATATGTTCCCGAACCCTTCAGGGATGTGACACCACCACCACTGTTCACCCCTCCAAGTGCCACACACCCTAACCATAACATAATCTCTTATTTTTTTCCTATCTTAATATGAGATCTCCCATGTCCTCGTCTTGAGGGCCCTCTCCCTGTAGAGGCAATGGCAAATAAACTACATCATAGAAACACAGAATCAGTTAGTTTGGAAAAACTCTTAGGTCATCCAGCTCGGTCTGTGACTGATCACCTCCTTTCCACTGGCCATTGCACCAACTGCCACATCCGTCTTTCCTTAGCACCTCCAGGGTGTCTCCACCCCATCTCTGGGCATCCCATTCATGGTCTAAGTATGCTCTCTATCAGAAATTTTCCATAATAATACCAACCCCAACCTTCCCCTGGAGCAGCTTGAGGTCATCCCTCTTGTCCTGTCCCTTGTTCCCTGGGGACAAGCCTGCTCCCAGCCTGCTTGTGTCCTCCTGTCGAGGATGTTCCCTGAACCTTCTTTCCTCCATCTGATCCCCGAGTTTTCCCTCACTGGCTTCTGATGGTCCATCCCCTTCCCAGCCTCCATTCCCTTCTCCGGGCATGTTCCAGCCCTTCAATCTTCTTTCCTGACTGAGGGCCCCAGAACAGCACCCAGTAATTGCACCTCACCCTGTCCTTGTCCCTTGTCCCTTCCCGGCTTCTCATGGGTATGTTTACCGAGAGAGTCTCTCATTAATGCATATAAAGGTCTCCCAAGTTGATTGCCAAGAACGATGGTCCCTCAAGCGCGTAGTGGTAATCCACTGCCAGGATATGATCAATGGCCATAAACTAAAACTAGAGTTCCACTTCACATGAGGAAAATTTCTTTCCATGGAGTGGTTTAGAGGCTCTGGACACAGCTGCCCAGAAGGTTATGGAGCTCTTCGGAAACATTCCAAACACACCTGACCCTGTCTGGTCATACCCTTCTCTGGTGATAACCCTCGTAGGCAGTGGGTTGGGCTGGATGATCTCCGGATCCCTTCCAACCTTTACAATCGTGGGATTCTGGATTCTTTGAAACCAGCCCCAGCTCGCTGACCCTGTGGCTGCAGGAAGCTGCTGGCAAGCGTCCGGGAGTCAGCCCCTGGTCAGGGGCAGGATTATCGTCCAGCTAAGCAGTTTTGTTCTCAGTGCGAAAGTAGTCATTTTGTTAAAACACTTTGAAAATTGGCACGTCCTCCCTCTCCTTCTGAGAAAGCCCCCACATGGCAGGGCTGCAGGCACCATCTGAGCAACACACCCTGGGTCTGATCTACTTAATGAGTTGTACAAAGAGCCAAAGAGAGTGTGACCTTTCTTGTCTGAGTAAAGAGCCAAAGACATTAATGTTCAGTGGCAACGCCTTAATGAGGGGGTGAATAACCCACATGCTGAGGGATATCAAGATCCCAAGGACTGAAAATCCCCACACCTCCATTCAACCCAGCCCTTAGGCACAGCTGTTCTTTTAGTAATTGGATTAATATTACTACCATCGTTCCAACAGCAATGCCAAAGATTGCATTAACAGTTGCCTCCCTTTACATGTCCTCTAGTCACTGATATCTGTTGAGTTTTCCTCCTCAATATTTTTCTGCTTTATTTCCCAACATTAATCATAATTTAGAAGAAGGAAAATAAATTGGAAACTGTGAGGTGAGTTTAGAAACAAGGAATGTCCTTGGCCCCAACTGGATAGGACCTTCAAAATCTGAAATGGGTCATCAGTGTTCTCATTTTATGTTTGGGTCCCACATGGAGATAAAATGCAGGGGAATTTTTCACAGGCCTACCAAAGAAAAATAAAAAGAGCATTTCTCATCGGAAACATATTGGTAATAAAATTAATACAATCATCCTGGTTCTCTTGAATACAGATGTGGAAGCCAGGCATTCCTGACGCTGGGCTTTTATAAAACTAACGTTTTTTGACTCAACTCTCCCTTCTAGCTGTAGAGGGCTCCTGAGTTTTCTACATCAAGTCAGTGTTAAGTGTTGGGAATCCTGCTGTCCCCATTTTCTCCCACGCCCTTTCAGAGGTGAGGTCTGTTCCTGCCCCGTCCTGACCACATTGCCTGCAGAGGGCTCCGCATCGCCAGGTCAGGTGTGAGGCCACCTGCATCCTCCCACCCCAGCATCCAGTTTCATTCTCTAATCAGGGGGCAGAGGTCCTTCTCTGCTTGGCTTTTTTTTCCTTCCTCTTTGCCACTTTTTTCGGTTCCTTACTTTCCTAAAGGCCGGATCTGGAAAACAAATGCTGCCCGTTTGTGGCTCGCAGCTCTTTTCCCCCTGAGGCTGCTACGTAAGCTCTCATTCTGAGTGCGTGTCCCCACCGCAGGACAATGCACTCTGGAATATGCCTTTAACCATGCTTTGCTGGCAGATCCGGTTAACGTTTCCATCTTTCGCATGCCACAGTTTGCACAATTTGTTTTGTTGTTGTTTGGTAAACTGCTTTTGAAATCTTCCTGAAGTAGCTGTGTCTGAAACCAACCTCTTGCCTCTTGCTTCACTATGTTACCCCCTTCCTTCCCCCTCAGGGCGGTCCCCGCTTCCTACCTAGAAAGGTGCTTACCTCACCACATGCCTTTTGTGTTGGATGATTCAACTTCTGATCTGTGAAAAAGTAACCACTAGAAATGGTGACCTTTTAAAGAAATGTGGGGATTCCCTTGGCAGTTGTTTTCCATAAGAGAACTCAGGGAGAATTGAGAGTGGTCGGTTGAGAACTATCCAACTTGGAGGCTTCACAATGAACCAAGTACAAAATCAGCTTTTGGCAGACCTTTCCCCATCCGGGAGGCTCCTGTGGGAGAGGCTGGCAGATTTTGTGGCTCTGGAGAGCCATGGACATCACCACTGCCCATGATGGTGATTCCGATGACCCCCGTGTCTTTCCACCCTAACATCATTTACCCCCTGTGTGGTTAGAACTGCCATGGAAACTGCAGCTATATAAATAACCACTGCATTTACCCTTGCAAAAACAGGAGGTAAGGGGACTCCCCAAGAATGTCCTTTCTGCATTAATCTGGGGGTCAGAAAGGCCAGATGAATGTGGGGAGTCAGCAGCTGAGGACATGCCTGGCTGCTGCCAGTGCTCTCCACCACTCTTCCTTCTTTTCAAGTCCCTTGTTTCTTGGCAACAAATTCACAAATCATCCAGCCGGCTTTGTCAAGGTCCGGAGCATTTCTTTGCTTTCCACAAAGTGTGGGTTTTGGATAGAGCCCAGCGTGTCTGCCCTAGACAAGCCTCTATAATCTGATTTAAAAGCTCGTGCTTCATGTTGCAGATCCTGCCCAAAGCATTAACTGCTGGTGTGGTTCACCTGGGCACAGGTAAATCTCAGCTTCATCTCTGACCGTGTTTTTGTTCTGTGGTCACTCACATATGTTAAAAAAGCTCATTTACCTTTGCCATCTTGGGACTTGCACAAAGAGCTTTATAACAGAGGAATTTCCATAACTTCATCATGGCTTGTCAAGAAGCTAGAAATAGAAAAAACCCCACACCTTACCCTCTGAGGGGGTGTTTGGAGAAGGATTTAAATTATGCCGGAATCTTGGAGCTCAGTGACTGAAGAGCCACCCTCATGGGAGCTCCTCATGCTATTTCCGCTTGTGTCCCTGCAGACAGGTTATTTTTGAACTCACTTGAGACACAGATTTCAATGTGTCTCAGAATCCGACACCTTTATTTCCTCCGGGGGAATTGTTAAAGTCAGGATTTGGGATAATACCTTTTTTATTCCTTTCAAGTATGTGGGGCACAGTAGTTGTTGTAGTTGTCCTTTACTTATGCAGTGTTGCCCACCCCGGAGTATTTCGATCCTTTTAACCACCACTTGTGTATGTACAGATCAAGTTGTTTGTTTTTACTGCAAATGGGTTCGAGGAATCATTGTAATGTAAGAAGTTTTCTTCCTGCCTATACTAACCAAGAAAAATGGCTACCATCTTTTATGTGCTCCACCCTGAATTAATGTCCCAAAGATCTTTGCATGTATCCTGCCAGTATCTGTCTGAGGATGGAAGCACTTAGTTTTCACTAGCACATCAAATGCTGCCTGGCTTTGCTGGTCTTTTTCTCTGCTTTCTTAACCCCCCTTTGAACTCCCTTTCTCCTGTCTTTTGGCCCATGGACCTCTTTGCTACTGGAGTTTTGTCACCCTTGGCCTTTCAGAGGCACCAGTATCGAGCTTGATTGGCAGAACCAAACCGCACTCAAACCTGATTATGAGACACTGCAACATAGGAACTCTCTCCTGCTCCTTTTGGCCTAGCAGCCCATGCCCTTGAGTTATTAGCAGGCTACTTGGGTACCAGTTTGGAATGACAGAGTTTACGCTCATCTTGTGGAGCAGAGTGGTCTGATCCGCACTGCTGTGACTCACGGGAATCCACATTGAAGGGCTGACCAGGCACAGGGGAAAGGCTTTCCAAGCATTGGCTTTTCTGATTGCTTTTAAAGAGCAAGCTAAAGTCAATCACTTCCAGGAGGGGATCAAAGCAATTGGAAAGCAGCCTGTGCCTTCCAAGTCATTACTGTCATGGAAAAAGCGCCCTTCCCAGCTCAGAGCCAGCCTTGTCTTCAGTGTGGGACCACAGATAATAATCCAGAGCGTCACAAACCACGTGTGAGGAAGGCACTGCCTTAGAACCCAGCTGCCCACCTTTGGGGAACAGAGGTGGCTCCCAGATGACATGGCCACATGGCTGTGATGTGTGATGTACACATGGCTTGGAGGTAAAATGTCCTGGACAATCTGTTTCCTGTGTGTCTGGGTACACAGGGGAATGCCAACGTGTTTGGTGGGATCAGCTCATGGGAAGTGGTGAGAGTGCCTTCTCATTATGTGTACGATGACATCCCATGCACACACAGGTGTGAGCGCCCCTCCTCTGTGTGTGCAGTCTCTGTGGTGTCGACTGTACTTACACCAAGGGCAGTGTCTTTGCTGGCAAGATTCCTGGGAATATCATTATCTGAGCCCTGGCACAATCATATGCTAATGTGAGTGAGGACTCAGCCATCCATCCTCCCTTCCCAGCTGTGCTGGCAACTGACTGGGGGCAGCAGAGAAAACTGCCCCTTTTGGAGAAACCAGGGCAAATCTTCTGGGAGCTCTTTGTTTCCATTGCTGCCATTGGGTACTGTTCCCCCCCACCCCGTGGCATGATGAGTTCCACTGTGGAAAGCACTCTAAACTAACACGGTCTTCATCACAATGTCCCTTTGGGAGAAAGCCACCGCACTCCCCCAAACAACCATCTAGCCTCCTGCCATCTGCAGCTGAGCTGTCCAAAGCTTGATTGACATTCAAGGCAAGACTCACGCACTGCTCCGCCCTCACACACACAACAACACCGCGTCACACACCTTGGCCTGAGCTTGTTTTACCCAGTGACTTCACCAATTCCAGAATGATCTTACTCCTCTAATTTCTCCACCCCTCACTGCAGCACTTGCTGCCCTCCCCGCCTGACCGTGTGCCAGCTGGGGAGCTGTAGCTCTGAACAGGTCACGACCAAAACTCTGGGCTGTGGCTGTCGTTCCTTGGACCCTACATGCCCGGGGACCATGTCCAAGCAGATGGTCTGTGACCAACTAAATCACCCCCTGAGTGCTGCTCCGTGCCATGCATCACACCCTCATTGACAAACTGGGCCTCCATCTCTCCACCGGCTCCACAAACCCCAGCCCAGACCCTGTCCCCTGTTCTATTCCCTTCCACTCCATTCCTTCCACTCATTCCCTTTCCACTCCACTCCTCCATTCCATTCCATTTCCATTCCATCCATTCCATTCCATCATTCCATTCACACTTCCACTCCAGTCCATCCCACTCCACTCATCCATTCCATTCCCATTCATGCCATTCCCAATTCCATTCCATTCCCTTCCATTCCATTCACTCCTTCCTTCCCATCCCATCCCTCCCTCCATCCCTCCCATCCCATCCCATCCCCATCACCATCCCTCCATCCCATCCCACGCCACTCCACTCCTCCCATCCCATCCCACCCATCCCTTCCATTCCATTCCATTCCATTCATTCCCATTCATTCCCATTCCAGCCATGCCTTCCATCCATTCCATTCCACTCCACTCCTTCACCCTCCATTCCATTCCATTTCCCTCCCCTCCCTCCCATCCCATTCCATTCCATCCCTTCCATTTCATGCCATTCCATTCCAGTCCTTTCCATTCCATTCCATTCCACTCCACTCCATTCCACTCCATTCCTTCCATTCCTTCATGTCCCTTCCATTCCATTCCATCATTCCCTCCATCCCTCCCATCCCATCCATTCCCTTCCATCCCATCCCGCATCCACCCATCCCATTCCATTTCCTTCTTCCCTTCCATTCCATTCCATTCCGTCCATTCCATTCCATTCCACTCCACTCCATCCACTCCCTTCCATCCTTCCATTCCTTTCCATTCCGTCATTCCAGTCCATCCCATTCCATCCATTTCCCATCCCATCCCATCCATCCCATTCCATTCCATCCTTTCCACTCCACTCCATTCCACTCCATTCATCCCATCCCATTCCATCCCATCCCATCCCATTCCATTCCTTCCATCCATCCATTCCCATTCCATTCCATTCCTTCCATTCCATTCCCTCCATTCCCCTCCACTCATTTCACTCCATTCATTCCATTCCTCCCCTCCCATCCCATCCCGATGCCATTCCATTCCCTTCCATTCCATTCCATCCATCCCTTTCCATCCATGGCCATTCCACTCCACACTCCATTTCCCACTCCCATTCCATTCCAGTCCATTCATTCCATTCCATTTCCATTCCATTCCATCCCATCCCACCATCCCTCCCATTCCCCAGTCCATTTCCATTCCATTCCAGCCCTTCCATTCCATTCTCCACTCCACTCCACTCCATTCCATTCCATTCCATTCCTTCATGCCATTCCATTCCATTGTCCATTCCATTCCATTCGATTTCCATCCATCCCATCCATCCCATCCCATGCCATTCATTTCCTTTCCACTCCACTCCATATCCACTCCACTCCATCCCCTCCCATTCATTCATTCATCCATTCCATTCCATTTCCATTCCATTCCATTCCATTCCTTCCATCCATTCCATTCCATCCCATCCCATCCCATCCCATCCCACCCCACCCCACCCCACCCCCACCCCACCCCACCCCCCCCACCCCACCCACCCCACCCATCC
>CM031873.1:9424108-9537943 GCA_018697195.1 Certhia americana | reverse complement strand
CCGCCAGCCGCTCCGCACCGCCACCATGACCATCACACGGCTCGACCAGGGCCAGCGCTACCGCCCGCGGATGGCCTTCCTGAAAAAGGTGAGGGCTCAGCAGCGCCGGGGGCAGCCGCACCATTATGGGCACGCCGGGGACGCGTCCGTGCGGAGCAATGCGATGCCCAGGGCAGCGCTGGCGGTGCTTCGGGTGATGTGTGTTCACAGCATCTTGCTCGGCTACGGCTCCCCTGGGCGTGTGGGGTCCGAGGGGTGACAGCCCCTCCCCGGGAGTTTGTGGGCCATGACCTGTTGCAGACCGCTCTGGATCCCAGCTGGCTCGGGGGGCAGGCTGGAGGGGCAGCGTGTGCTGAAGTGATGGAGAAAATAGGATTGTAATGTTGTTTATCTTGTGTAGCTTATCTCCGCTGAATGGTTCCCCTGACACGTTTTCTCCCTTTTCCATTATTTTTTTTTCCTAAGTCCCTCGAAGCCGTGTCCGTTCCCAGGGAAAAGCCCATCACCTGCAGCACCAGGCCACTCAGTGTAGTTCTGGTCCAGTCAGTCCAGTGTGTGTTCCCAGTGCTTTCAGCTGATGTCCCCATTCAGGGGGTGTATTACAGCCAACTGTCTGCTCGCCTCCTCCTTCCAGTTTTTCTGAAATGAGCATATTTGTGGCCAGAAGCAGTAGAAGGAGTGGGGTGATGTATGCCTACGCTTTTGGGTGTAATGCATAATTTTGTAAAACATTTGGTGGGCTTTTTCTGTAGCATTCATTCAACACATAGCCATTTATAGTGTATCTGGTATCTGCAGGTTTTAAAAAGCAGAGTGTTAAGCTAGATTTACTCCCACCCACCTCTCCTGTTGAATGGAATTAACTGAATTTCCAGTGACAAGTACAGCCAGGAAGTTGCTGTTCGAATTGTAGTTAGCTTTCCTCAACGCCCACAACCTAAAGAGGATTCCAGGGGTAAAGGGAGGGGAATCTGGGGATATTCAATGCTAAGGTATGAGCCTGGCAGTACATGCACTGTATTTACTACACCAGAGGAAGTAAAGAGAGTATTTTCTTTGGTGCTATGTCTTGCAGGGTAAATTTGACTGGGGAGCCCTGCCAAGGGAAATACTCCAGGCCAAATTCTGTACTGAGTAATACTCGGTGGAGTTGCGTGCGGGGGTGCAGAGGAGAAGCTGTGTGCTTTGAGAAAACAACTGCCTGCAGCTGTGCTTCAGCTGCTCCGTGGGAGTGCAGCAGTCTCTGCAAAGTGCTCCGAGTTCCTCAGGTGGGAAGATCAGTCAAAACACAGCGAATCGCTGTTACAGAGTGTGCACAGCTCACACTGTGAGCAGCCAGGAGGGCTGAGTGCTTCCAGTGCTTTGCAAGTCTAGGACCTGGTAGCAGTAGGAAGGGATGCTCCCGGTGGTCAGTGAAAGCCCTTGGCTCTTGTCTCTGCTTTCATTCCTGCTCTGTTTTTTCCCAGACCTTGGAGAGGCTGTGTTTGGAGCCTCGGCTGTTCCATGGCAGTGTGGTCTGTGTGCAGACAGCCATGTCCTCATAGCTGCCTGCAAACACCAGGCACCTCTACTGCTTGCCTATGGCAGGAGCTGAGGATGCTCAGCATGCACCCAGCGAGCACCTTACAGGCTTAGACCCATGAGGAGCTAAAATCCTAGAAAGAAGCTTTGTTAATTGCTTAAGCCTGTGCTCACGCTTTGCCACCAGCTGACACACGCTGTGCCGGGGCTGCTGCAGCTGCAGGGAGGGATTCCTGCCGTGCTCTCAGCCCATGGGCCCCGTGTGCTGTTGCAGCTGACAGCACCTTTTTGTCCTGCCTCTCCAGCATGAAGCTGGTGACCACAGCAGCAGTCCTGCCATGGGACATGGGGAGAGGACAGGGTGGTACAGGGAGGACAGGAGGCTGTAGGGGTGACGGGCAGTGCCCTGTTCTTGCTGTGAGGCTGCTCTGAATGGCTTGGGCTAGACATGCAGCTTGGTCCTTATGGCTGAACTATGAGGGGCTCAGAGGCCCCCAGGGCCCTGTAACACCTGCTCATCATGCTAGTGGTTAGGTTGGTTTATGCTATTTTTTTTCCCCTTTCTAAACTATCTTGCCTGGAAGAAGAATGACCCAAAAGTCTGTTGGGATAGGAAGCAAGCCTCCGAAATGCATTTTGGCTGGATGCTGCGAGAGTTTGAATGAACCCAAGCTCTTGGTGCCTGTGCCTGCTGCAGCAGCCAGACCTGGCTCTGTTGGGCATCAGCTGGCAGAGCTGGGCTGTGCTTTCCAGGAGCTGCTGGGCTGGGTATTTTTCCTTGCTGTGCTACACGAGCTGCACCGTGACTCACACCTGGTGGGTAGGACTGATGGATACCTTCTTCCTTTGCCTCCTCCTCTCTCTGGTCCCTGCTGGCTTTTCCCAAGCTGTGTAGGAACCAGGGAGGAACTATTCCAGGGTCTGCAGCACGACTGGGGGCTTTTCCAGCCTGGCTTTGCTTCTCCAGGCTTGGACTTTGCAGCAGCTGCTGGCCCTCATCTTCCTGGGCATTTCCAGAAGTGTGTGAGCACCTGAATTGTGTTTTTGCTGGAATCCAGCAGACTCCTGCTCTCTAAATGAGGCCCTGGATATGGCTGAAGCTGAGCTTTAGGCCAAGCTCAGGCTCACATCCTTTTCCCATCCTCCCTTTCCCTCTTCCAGTTGGGGGATGCCAGTGCTCCATCTTCCTTTGGAAAAAATCCCCTCCAGACTAGGAAGAGACAGCTATAGCCCTGCTCTCCCCACTCACAGATTTACTTCCCTTAGCTGAGGCATCATTCAGTGGGAACAAGCTACTTCCCCTCAGCTTTAATTAAGAAAAAGCAGGAAGTTTTAGGTGGGTAACAGTGGATATTTTTCATGTCTTCTTTTTTTCTGATCATCCATTAATGTGCAAAGCAAGATTGGTAGTTGTAGACCTAGAAAACAACTGAAATGGGCCTTCAGAGGCCAGAGTGGGGATAAGGACTGTATTGTTACCTTGGAAATCAGAGCAGGTAGGGCTGATCCTTGCAAACAGCAGTGGGCAGTGAGGGGGGCTAGAACCAGGCAAATATGATGAAGAAAGCAGCAGATGTTTAATTATAGCACCAGGACTGTGCACTCAGCTGGGAACTGGAAATTCCTGCTGAGAAAATTGATCTTTCAGAGCAAAGATGCCTCTGTCTGGGTTGATGCTGAGGAGGACTGAACTCCTCACCTTGGCAGAGCTTTGTTGTTGCATTTCTGAGTCTCAGCACCTGGAGTTTGTTTTTTTCTGCATTGTGGATGCCCTGATCCTGGGGAGCTGGCAGGTGCCCAAAGGGTAAAGCTCAGGCAAACAGGGATAGGACCTTCACCCAGGGTAACTCAGCCAAGCAATCCATCAGCAGTCATCTGCTCCCACTGCTCCATGCTGTAGGAGAGCATCCATCCTCCTTCTCCAGAACCATGGACACCCCATCAATTGCTGGCCATTTGCCTCTGCTTGGGGCTTCCCATGGGCTCCTGAAATCCAGTGGCAGTTTTTCTTACTTTGTGGGAGTCCGAGTTCTGCTTTGCACTCAGTGAACTGAACCCTGTGACTTTGTGCAGTCAGAGGGGGGCAGACAGTTTTCCTGTTGTCTCCTCTGTGGCTTCCAGGATGAGTTCACCTCCAGGCAGAGATTCCACCTGATCTGAAGGGAAATCTCCACGGAGCTTATGCCTTGTGGTGTCTCTGTGTGTGAGATGAGCTCGCCTCGGAGCCTGGCTCCTTTGGTTGTCCTGATATTTACCTCTGTGTACATCTCCACCCATCGACCAGTCAGGAAGTGGCTTCTGGCTCTGCTAAATTCAAACCAGACAGCTCTTTCCTGGCTGAAAGCGTGACAAAATGTACTTAGAGCCCTTAGCAAAGCAAGGAAGTGTTCCTGCTGTGTCTGAAGCAGCCCTCCTGGCCGCCCTCTGGCAGGCTGGTGCTGATAGCAACTCTTGATCGCTGTAATCCACTGTTCCCTTGGGAGAAGAGACAGGCTGAGTTTTGATCAGCAAGGTGGATGGTTTGCAGTCAGAGCTAGGCACCCCCCAAGAGCAGCTCCTTGCTTTTTAACATATTTGTCATTTCTGCAGTGACAAGAGGGAGTGTGGCAGAGTATGAACACAACGAGAGTGGAAGAGGTGCTGGTTAAAGGAAGGGATCATGCTGTGCTGAGGGGCTGTGGGGGTTTCTGAGCCAATTCCCTGCTCTCAGCTGTTTGAGGATGTGTCTCTCAAGCCCACCGGGAGCTTGCAGCTGCATGCTGAAGCAGGATGTGGTGTGCTGCCTGCCTGGAACAAGTCCTGCCTGAGCCTGGACGATCCTGATGGGATCTGCTGGGTGGTCACAGCACTGGGACAGGGGGATGAACAGGGCTGTGTTTGTCCCCAGAATCTCTGTTCTCTGTGAAGGGACTGTGCAGTCACAGAGAGTGACTTCCAAGGTACTTGGATTTGCTTAGAATCCCAGTTTCTTAAATGAGTGCCGTGCCTGCTGGACCATCCTGCCTCACCCTCTTCCCACACAGTTGAACTTTCTGAGGCTGAAATTGTGAGTTCTGTTAAAAGATCTAAAAAATGTCTCCGTAGTCCATCACTTTGGGTCCAGTTTTGCCCTTTTAAAATATTCTATAAGTATTCATACAAATATTTATGTTAAATTTTACCAGGCTTCTCCATTTTAGCAATAATTTGTCACTGCCTTTAAAAGCAGTTGAAAATCCAGTTTTACTGAGAAGCCCAGAGTGTATCCTGTCACTACAGCTTAAATCCTCACAGAACTTGGCAAAACTTGGGACCAAAGTCACTGTGATGCCTGTGAAGACAATACCCTCCATTATGTGTGCATGTCATCAAGTCACACTCCTTAAGTCCTCTACTCTCAGTTAAAAGGCTACAGCCTCACCCAAAACAAATGTGTGGAAAGACCAAATTGGTCCTGTTGGACCAGTTTTGGTTTAATATCCCTGTAAGTAGAAGACAAAAAGAGGAGCATCTTCCCCAAAGCTTCCCATGGCACTTAGATAATCAAAAACGAGGAGATGAAGAGTGTGCCCATTTGAGCACAGATCCCAAGTGAAAGCAGAAGCTTTGTGCTTTTGGAATGGTGCTGTTAAGAAGTCAAAGAGGAGGAAAATACCTTTGAAAACCTTTATCTTTTAAAAAGAAATAAAGATAATTGGGAATGAGAGATAGAAGTTGTCTGGCCCTGAGTGTGAGGCTCATCCTCTGTTAAAAATGAGTCACCAGGATCCCTGAGGAATCCCAGGCAGGAGATGCTGCCAGATAGGAGGATGTCCCTGCCCCATCCCTGCAGGGGCTGGGCTTTGCTGGCCAGGGGACTGACACCTGGGTGGGGGAATGCAGCCCTGCACAGGATTGGTCAGAGAGCCCCTCACACACCTCCTTGTACACCTGCTAACAGAAGCACAGGTTTTATTCCCTCCCTGTTTTTCTTTCTAAGTGCCCAGTGAGCCAGAGAGGAACCTTTATGCGTAGCAGAGATTTTATTTTGGGTTTTTTTTCTTAGCTCTCATGGAGTGGTTCCACCCTGTCCCTCCTGTGCTAGCCCTGGCTGTGTGTGTGTCCAGTGGCAGTGGGAGCTGCCATGGGCTGGAGGTGGCATGTCTGGTGCCAAGGGGAGGTTCAGAGAGGGCTGTGGCCTCTGAATGCATTGCTGTGGCACACCAGTGCCCACCCCTCTGGAGTGCTGGCCCCCAGGACTCCCTCCTGCCCACTCCTGCAATCCATCCCAGCCCATCCCCTACTTTGCAGATCGAAACACTCATGATGGAGATGCAGAGCCCAGACACAGGAATCAAGACACAGGCACAGACGGTGATGGTCACCAACATCCCCCACGCTGTCACAGGTAAGAGCTTCCCTGAGGGAAGGGACTGGGCCAAGTTCAGCAGAGAAAAGCTGTGTATACCCCAGGGTACCAGGGCCTGGCTGCAGGCTGGAGCTCTGTTCCCAATAAATATCAGCTGGATGTTTGAAATGTACCTGCTCCCTTTATCTTTTCCTCATTCACATCTTGTTTCATTCCTGTTCTTTGAATCAGACACAAAGGTTGATCCCCAGGCACTTTCAGCTGTCTCTTGGGGGTTAACTCAAGTGACCTTGCCTTCTCTTAGCACAGAGGTGAGGACATGCTGTAGCCTCCAGACCTCTCGTGCTCCCAGCAAGGCTGGATCACAAATAAAGATAAATATTAAAATCCAATTGAAACAAGCAGCCTGGAGGCAGACTGAAAGATGGTACTTCAGAAATGAGCAATAAACAATTAGTCTCCCTTTTCACGTTTACTGCTAGTAATAATTTTTCTTGAGTAGGCAGGAAAAGAACAAAATATTCAACCCACTTCTGTGCCTGTAAATGACAGCTTTGCCTCCCTCAAGGAGGCTGAAGGAGCAGCAGACAGGAGCTGTGCTGTGTCATGTACAGTGTTACAGGCAGCTCTTATCACAGCCTCCTTGTGCCTGCTACTCCTTTCACCAGGCACTATCAGTACCTCTGCTTCCCTGTTCTCCAAGCCTCCACAAAAGCTCTTGTGAGGAATCCTCTGCTATAAATATTCACGCATACTCCATACCCAAGTTCCCTCCTCCTGCTTCGATCTTTCTTCAGCACTTTGAAATTCAGAACAAAAACTCCCACTGAAACCAGTGAGTTTGCTCCAGGCATGTCAAAAGATTTTCCCCCCAGTGTTTGCAAAGGCCCAGTGTGTTGTTTGCCCCAATTTTATTTTAAAAAGTGAGGCTGTAGAGGCACTGAAGTCACTTGCCCATGGGAAGAGCCAGTCAGTGGAAGGGTCAGGAGAACTTGGACACATCTGAAGCCCGCTCTCAGCAGCACTCTCCATGCACTGCAGTGCAAACCACATCCTGGCTCACATAGCTATTATGCAGCTGAGCTGGGTGGAGGCTTTGCCTGTGCAGAGGAGCTTCCCAGAGCCTTGTCTCCCAGAGCTGCCAGGGAGTAGTTAAGGCAGCAAAAAGAGGAGATTCCCTGTGCTAAGGAGGATGTCCCACACAGATGAAGTGCAGGGGAACAAGAACTTCTCTTGATGTCTGCCCCATGTAAAATCCCACTTCCTAAAAGCCCACAGGTGTCTGATGTATTAGCACTCACCCTCATTGCGTGCTGTCTGCTTTGCTCTGGTTCCTTAACAAGAATTGCTGCCAGTTCCCTCTTGTATAAATTGTAAATTCTAGTCCACCTCTGAGAGGCAACTGACTCGCGTTCCCCCTGTGTGCTGGTCATCCCTCTCTAAATTGATATTTTTAGTGCTGCGTGGATACTGATTGCCTTCTGGGTGTTGCAAAAGAGACTGATTCATGTTTGATGAGGGTGTGCTGAAGGTATTGGATCAGATCCATTGGAGAGAGCCTGGCTCTGCCTGTGCAGGATGCTAACTAGTTAAATTCAGTGAAAGTCAGTAAAATGGCTCACAAATAAAACTCAATGTTAAATGTGCACCTTTGGGGGAAAGTGCTTACAGAGGGAGCTGTCTAGAAATGAGTGATGAGCTAATCCTTTAATTTCATCTATTTCAGGAAGCAGGCAGTAGGATAAGAACTCTGAGCCCCTATTAGAAAGTTAAGTCATCACTGCAATGTCAAGAAAGGTCAACACCTCAGTCTGCAGTCCTAGGGGAGGTTTGGAGGAAAAGACCAGTAATTGATCAGGGAACAAGTGCATTTTTGCCCTTTTTAAATGGAAGGAGGTTCGTGAAATTTGCCCCCCAGAATGTAAAACTAAAACTGCTGGAGGCTTATGCTGCCTATGGGTACAACTGCTCACAGTCCAACAAAAGAACTGGGAGAGATAAAATGTGTTCGAATGCAGAAATCTTGTTCCCCTCTGATAAATTCTGTAACCACTGCAGTTTGGATTGGAGATTTGGACATCCCTTCTGCCCATTAAACAACTCTTAGAGGATCAGTCACTGGTCTTCTACAAAACTGAGACAGGACTGTGCTCTGTGAACCTGGAGCTTCTTTGCAGTGAATCTTTCCAGGCAAGGTGGAACAAAACCTCCCCTTTTCCCTGGGTGTGAAGGTTGTTGCATCCTTAAGCTCTTTCTAAGCCACTGATGAGGGTTTGGATGTTGCTCAGGCCACGTGAGCTGGTGCACACTCTCTCTCTGCCATCCCCAGGTCACTGCCTGCCTCAGGCTCCCTCTGCCTTGGGAGGTGCCAGCATGGTTGGTGGGAGCCCAGCAGTGCATTTTATCTGTGCCTCCTTGCATTTGAAAGCACATTTGCAGAAAAGGGGGCTGTGCCCTCCGTGGGACCCTGAGTACAGTGAGGGGTGAGGACTGGAGAGATCTCCTTTCCACCCATGGATTTTGACCTTTTCTTTGCTTTGCAGGTAATGGTATAATGCAGTGGATTCTTCAGCGCTTGCAGATCACTGCAGAAGGTGGGTAAAAATGGGAAAATTGAGGCTTTCTCAGCTTTCAGTTATAGAGCTCGGACTTCAAGAGACAAAACCTTTTAGCTGAATTCTCCCCTGCATAAGAGCTCACCTTTAATTCCAGTGAAGTGTTTCTGTGCAATGAAAACATCTGCATTCTCCATTTTCAGAGGCACTCCACCTGGGAGACCTGTTTGTCAAATATGGATATATCTACCCTCTTCAGGAGCCAAAGAACCTCACCCTTAAGGCAGATGGCAGCCTCTACAGGTTTCAAGTGAGTTGCAGCTCCTGTAGGCTGTTAAGAGGCAGTTCAGCACTAGCTTTTATTAAGAACAGGTAGCTGGGGCAGTTCCCAGGAGCTGTGTAGCTGTGCAGAAGGAAGAAGACTCAGAGAAGTCTGCACAGAGAAGACTGAGATTGCAGTTTACCGGGAAACTGTGATAGTTTCTTCAATGAAATTAGTGTACTTGTTCAACCTAAAAATAGCTATGCTTTCCTCCAAAAAGTATTCCCTTCCAGGTCTTAAAGTAGCAAATGGAATTGCTGGTTGGAAGTGGAACAATGTGAGGCACTGAATAATGAATATACAAAAAGTACAGTAATAACAGGATGGTATCGAGGTTTGTGGTTGGACTGTTTCCACTGCTATGGGAAATTAGGATAGTCCTGGACTTGGAATGAGGAGTCTGTGAGTTCAGGGCCTTTATGCACTAACAGGAGGCTCCTTTCCTTGCAGACTCCCTATTTCTGGCCGGTGCAGGGCTGGGCTGCTGATGACACAGACTATGGTGAGTGGTGGCACTGCACGTGTCCTGGGGGTTTGTCACACACTCCTCCTCCACACTTGCTCTTCATGTTCTTGTGCTGTGTCTCTACTTGCAATGACCAGCCCTTGCTTTTTTTTTTTTTTCATGCTGTTTTGTGAATAATTCTCAGTAAAGGTGAATTGAGGGTGTGACCATCTTGTGGTGGCCTTGATGAGAGAAAGTGCTTAAGCTCTTATGTTCCACTAAGATCCATCACACAGGAACACGTCTGAATTACCTTGTTGGGGAGGGAAGACTTTAAACACAAGATTAGATCTCCCTGAGAAGCTAAGTGAATTCCTGGATCTGAGCCTAAGGCTGTCTTCCTGTAGATTTATATCAAGCCCTGCATTCAGAGATGGTTCTTTTTTTATAGAAAGCACAGTTACTCCAAATGTCTCCTGATGGTCCTTTCTATATAAAACTCTTGTTGCCTTTATGATGCTTTTTGTTGTAGAGCTGTTAATGAATCTTGGGCTGATCAGCTGGCCTGATCAACAGGCTGTTGCAGTTCACAGAGTGATTTGCCCATACCAGGGTTGTCCTCTGTGTTTTTTACCTGTGTTATGCTGTAGATCTTCTGAGGAAATAAAAAAAGCCTGTTTGAGATTGGAGTGTTTTTATTAGAACTTGAGCAAAAAACACCGGCCTGTGCTCAGAAAACTTGGAGGTCAAACTCTGAGGGACCTCAACACCTGAAAAGGTTTGGTCCAGTGTCCCTTGACCCATGGAAGCCTGGCTGAGTTTCTGGGGGAAGGGTGGCTGCTGACAGAAGGCACATGCTGCCTATTCTACCTGGCTGCTCCCAGCCTGGGCATCAGTGACAGACTGAAAGCATGGAGTTCTTTTTTCTTTACCGAGTTTATTAAGTTTGGAGCTCATGCCTGGGAAGATACTGTAGCAGACAAAGGCTCCTGTGTTTGTAATGTGGGTAAATTTGTAATTATTCTTGGACTTGTTGGTCTAAGTATAACTGACTGCTAATTTGCTTCTACCTCCACAGCAATTTATCTAGCAAAGAAGAACATTAAAAGGAAAGGGATTTTGGAAGAATATGAAAAGGTGAGGAGACACTGCACTTATTCCATTGCAAGACCCTCATTTGCTACAACTTTAGCCCTTTGTTGCTGGTGAGTGGGGCACAGCAGATGATCCCCTTTTCAACTGCATGAGGTGTTACTCCAGCAGTATTGAAGCCAGCATTTTGCAAGTGAAGAAACGACTGGTACAGAAAACTACAGTGAAATCAATTATAATTTTAGCAGGGGTAATTACTCTCCTTGCAATGGTATTTTTGAACTGTTGCAATTCTTGTAATTACGTTCAGAACAATCCAGATTTCTTGGCTCAGTCGCCAGCCTGGCCTCGTTGAACTATGGAAAGTCAAGAAAACCCCAGCAAGGGAGTGCCCTGGTCAGAATTTTCACACTAACTGCTTTTTAATTTTTATTCCAGGAACATTACAACATGCTCAATCAAAAAATAAACTACAAGTGGGATTTTGTTATTATGCAGGCCAAGGAGCAGTATAAGTGAGTTGACTTGCATTCCCTTGTTTGCATCACTGGGGAGGGTGTGAGGAGCAGAGCTTGGCTGTCTTAGTGCACTGTTAAATCACACATTAAAAACACCAACTGCAGCTCTAAAATGGTGTGGAGGGGAGGTTTAGATTGTGCACTTGATGTGGTTCTGTGAAGAAGCTGGGTTCTGATGCTGCAAGCCCTCATTAGAAACAACTTCATTTAGCTCAGTGCTCTCCATGAGTATTTGTGGATCAGGCACTGGACTTTGGGCCTCTTGTTGGTCTGGGTCAGGAGTTATTTGTACATCTCTCAGCTGCATGGAGTGAATTAAGAAGCAGTAGATGTTCCCAGCAGGAACTTCTAGAGAAAACTGTGAAGTGGATACTTAGGTACCCAGATAAAATGACTTGATTTTAGGAGCTGAAACCTTCAAATTCCCAGGAAAGTTGATGAACACAAGATGGGATTACTCCTTTAGAGATCTTTTCTACTTCTGTGGATTCCTTTTACCTTCCTTTACCTCCTGGCACGGCAGGCAGTGCCTCTGCTGCTCAGCAGCCTCTCTGTCTTCCCTGGGATGGCAGCCAAGTCCTCCGAGTACAGCTCATCAGATAACTGTCTCATTAAACACGAGACTGTTGTTCTTGTAAATTGAGGTCAGACTTGGGCTAGGAGATGCCAAATGCAGTTTCAAAGTTAGATACCCAGCCTGTGTCTGAACCAGTAGATTAAACTCGTCTGAGGCTGTTTGATGGTGCTGCTGGGGCAGACTGGTGCAGAGCACCCACCCTGCTAACCACAGCAAGGAGGCCACATGCAAACAGCCTGTTGGGAATGCTCCTTTCCCCATGCTAGGTCCCAAATTGTGCTCAAGATTTTTCTGGGAAAGAATTAGTTGGTTCAAAACCAAACCATGCTAGTGCCTCTTCTGTTTAATTGTAGAGGTGATGTGGGTTTTAGTGCCTGGGAACACTTCTCAGAACCGTTTCCAAGCAGTTTTCTCTGAGAAATGCCTCTTCTTTACTGAAGGGCAGGGATGAGACAGGTCCAGGATGTATCCATGGGTGGCAGTCCTTGGATTCTGCCTGGGGACATGGGATAGGGATAAACATGAAGCAGCAGGACTGAGGGGAAGTCAGCAGAAAGCTACCAGAGGGCTGTGTGCCCACAAAAGGGGATGTGTCTGCTCCCAGCTCAGCTCAGGAAGATGATGATGATGATTTCTCAAAAGCCAGAGTCATGTGTGGCCATGTGAACATGATCTGCAGCCCAGAATTAGCCGGGGCAGGGTGTGATCAGGAGGTGACATCAGAGCATCAATGGCGCAGTCAGGCTGGGATCCACGGGGCACGGGGGACTGGAGGTGTGCCCTGCTTCTCATCCCACTGATTTTAGGAGGGCAAAATTCATGAATTCCCCTGTTCTTGGCTTTGCAGGGCAGGGAAGGAGCGGAAGAAGGAGGACAGGTATGCCCTGGACTGCCAGGAGAGAGCCTACTGGCTTGTGAACAGAACTCCTGTGAGTAGAGGGTGATAGGGTGACTTTAGTGACTCGGTGGTGCCCTCCCTGCAGCCACCTGGCTCCCATGTGGAAACAGCATGGCTTCTGGGCTGTGTGCCCAGGAAGGGTCAGCCCACACCTGCCCTGAGTCCCCACCACCTTTCCTTGGTCGCTCTCAAAGGTGCAAGGGACAGACTCCAGCTGCAGCACCCATGCTTGAAGAGGGGCATTCTCAAATCTGGGGGTTCCCAAGGCACTGCTGGCTGGGAGCTGCTGGCAGTGGAGGCCTGGGGGTCTCCTCCTGCATTTGTGTGATCCACAGCCTTTAAACCAAAGGAGTTACAAAGCTTTGTTCTTTCTTATTTACCACAGCCAGGCATGCTGGACGTCCTCGAGTATGGAATAGACCGTGTCACAGATCCCAATGAAAATAAGGTAAACCAGGTGAGACAGGGTTGGTTTTTCTTTTACACACCTACTGAATATATCTGGGAGGACCCAGAAAATGTCCCTGGGGTTGTCACTTTTTGGGCATCGCAGGCTGAGTGTTTCAGCTCAGCTCTAACAGCTGAACAGGCCAGAGGTTGAAGCTCTTTCACCTGGGAGGTGAGGCCCTCAAAATAGATTTTGGCAGCTTCCTCTGGCATGAAAAGACTTTGTCAGCTTTCTTGCCACACCAGTTAGTGTGAGTGCTTGGCTGCAGGACATGTTTTCTTTGCTGGTGAAACTGAATTAAGGAATCCTCTGTCTCCAGGTGCTTGTTAACTGCCTTTGTATTAGTGCTGAATGAACTTTGTGGGGTGTAAAGGGTCAGTGCAAAGATTCAGGCATAAAATAAAATTGCAGAATACCTCCCAAAGGGTAATTAATGTATGGTAAGAAGATGTAGTTGTTGGTGTGGTGGATAGAGGACACAAAATGTTGCCAAAAATGCATATTGTAGACCATAAAGAAACAGAATCAATGAACTGAGACCTTGAGGGCTCTCACTGGGTGAACTGGTTCAGGGTCTGAAATCACACAGATCCAGTCAGTGGATGATCTGGAGCTGCTGTTCCCTTTCTCCATCAGCTCTCTGAGATGATCCTGTCTTTGTGCCCTTAACAGTATTCATGTGGAAGAAAAGTCAAAGCATCTCTCAGCAATTCAATGCAAATGTTACTGCCATTACACTCACAGTATTCCCACAACTTCCCATTTTTGTAACTGCCTTTAAACATCTCAGCAGCCAGAGGCAGGATAATTGCTTTGGCCAGCTGTGTTCTGTTGCTATAGAGACTGAAAAGGAGCAAAGTGTAGGGTTAGGGTGGGTTTTTTTGTGTTTTTTTTTCTTGCTGTAAGTAGAAGCTGCTGAAAGCCTTTTTTTGTTTTGTTTTGTTTTTTGTTTTTTCATTTTTTAAGACTAAAGAAGTAGTGGAAAGGGAGAGGGATAGAACAAGGATTATGCCAACTTCTTGCCCACAGTTTTACAGCTGACATGGTAGGGATTTTAAGTTTGCAAGTGGTCTGAAGAGCTGTATCCATCTGCCAGCTTCCTGGTAGCACAGGGGAAGGGAGCTGAGGGATCTCTGCCCAGTTACACCCTGTCCATAAGAGACATGGTCAGTTCCCCCCTTCAGAAGCCAAAGGACACCAGCTTTGGGGTGACTTCCCTGCCCTTCTCCTTTAAGCTGGTCTCTGAGCTGTGCCTCCTCTCTGGAGGCTGAGCTGAAGAGGGAATGTTCTCCTTGCTCCTCTTTCTGCTTTTGAGAAAGTGATTGAGAATGCATGAGACATCCAAGAGCCCTCATGGAGCCACCTTTGGACTAGCTTTCTTTATTTTTTTTTTTGCTGAACCTGTGGTTCAGCAGCCTTTGATGAGCAGAAAGGCTGGGCCAAGCTCTGATTTGTGTCCGTGCTCCTGCTCAATCCACCTTCACTTTGTTGGCCAAATTATGGAGTTTTTTATCTTGGCAGTTGAGAAAGGAAAGAAAATGAATTTCTGATTTCTTTGAAGCTGATGTTAGCATGAACATCTCTCCTTCTCTTGCTCAGGCCCTTTGGTGGACTGTTCCCTCCCTCATGGATAGAATCCTCTGGGGATAAACAGGAGCTCAAACTCTTTTGAAGGACGTTTATTACTGATCCATGGGCATCCCTCCTGGTTATAATGAGTTAGGGGTTATGGATGGGCAGGAGGAGTCAGGCAGAAGTAGTCACCCATTGAACAGCTAATTAAGGGATGCTTTAGCCTTTTGTTGCCTGGATTTCAGGCTAATATCAAGCCTCACCACTTCAGAACGACCACTGAGTGCCTGTGGATACCAGAGTCTTTCTGAAAGGTGCTTTAGCTCCCCCCAAAATCACTGTGCTGGATTCAGGGGCTGCTGAATGAAATGCCCTGGTTTGTTGTATACAACAAATCAGCCACAGAGTAACAAGTCATTGCTGGCCTTTAATTTCATGAGTCCCTATCAGTCTGCCTGAATATGTTCTGCTGCATCATCACAAGTTTGGAAAACACAGGGTCGGGGGAAGATAAACAAGACATCAGGAGGGATGGCCATTTTAACAAAACTGGGTGCATGGTCTGTGGCAGAATTGATTTCCAGCTGCAGGCTGGATGCACCAGCACAGTGGAGATGAGTGTTGAGATGTTCTAATCCCAGAGTCAGGATTTGCCTCTGCAGGCTCTCAGCTGGCTGAATGTAGGGAAAGGCCAGCTCTGCACTGAGCAGGGGTGTTGGGGTGTACAGAGGCAGCTGGGTGTGTGCTGGGGTGCACTTTGCAGGGTTGGAGAGGCAGATCTTCCTTGCCCAGAGCTCTGGAGGCTGGGCTGGCTCTGCCCTGTGCTCAGTGGCCAATTCCCAGCACAGGATTCCCAGGATCAGCCTCAGCCTGCCAAACTCTGTGCATGGAGTACTTGGGGCAGAGTGAGGGTGGGATCTGCAGTGTCCTGATCCCAAACAAGCTCTGCACAACCTTGTGCTCGTTCTTCCCTCCCAGCTCCTTCCAGGCATCCACCTGAAGCTGTTTCCAGGTGTTTATAAGCTCTGTAAATAGGGAACAGTGGCCAGGCAGGCGGAAACACCATGACCATCATCTCCCCAGTGTGGTCAGGAAGTCTCACACTGAGCAGAGGAGCAAACAGGTAGTTGGGAATTAGCAGATTGTAGAAGCTGCTGGCCTCAGCCACATGGATCAGCATCAGACAGGGCTCTGGAGCAGGTCCTGGCTGGCTCCCAGCTGGCCTCTGCAGCCCCAGTGCCCAGGGAGCACAAAGCTGGTGGCAGTGGAGTGTGACCAAGGCAGGCAGGGTGTCCCAGTGCCATGGGGTGTCTCAGGGGTGCCAGAGGATGTGGAACAGCTCGTGGCACTCGCTTGAGACAGACTGAGGCCTTTCACTAATTGCCATCTTGATTTGAAGTCCGCAGGGCTGAGGAGCTGATCCACAGTAATTGCGATAAGTCACTCGTTAAGGGCATTGCAAAATTAATCTCATTATGAGAAACGACTCTTTTGTTCCAAATAATGATTTCCTTCCAAATGAGACAGAGCGGGTGGGTGGTGCAGGGCACTTTGGCACTGCTGCAGTCAGCAGTGGGGGTGAGGGTGGGTGGATGGTAGGGACAGCTGGCACTGCTCAGTGGGACATGGAGAGTGCTCAGGGCCACTTGTAGCAGCACTAACCTGGAAACTGTTTGGGGGGGCACTGTGGGAGAAAGAGAAATGAAATGATGAGCAGCTCTGGGGTGAAATAACTGAGATGCTTCCCAGCTAGTGCTGATTTGAGAACTGGAAGGGGCTGAGCACAGCCAGCACCTGCAGCCACCTGCAGGGTGTTCAGCAGTGGATTCCCCTTGCATTTGGCTGCAGTTCAGTTTGTGCCACTGCTCAGAGATGCTCAGCCCCTTTCCTGGGGGAGCCTTGGCAAATCCTCTCCCCACCTGGAGCACCCCACCGAACCCCTCCCCTTGTTTTCCCAGGAGCAGCTGCCCACCACACTGACCTCCACACAGACTGGCAGGAGGGGATCCTTAAGTGTGTGGGGCACTTAAAAAAAAAAACTTCCCTTGTTTGTGGATGTTTCTTCACCCATATACAATTTTTCTGTTGTGATGGCATTTTAATTGCTCCCTTTCTGTCTCTGTATAACATTTAACTCACTGTGTTCTCTTTCTCTTTCCCACAGCTGTTTGTCTCGTGTGTGTGTGGTGTGCTGCCAGCTTCTCAGACCCCTCTAGAAGATAACACCACTTTCCTGCCACGTGAGCTGCCTTCAAGCCACTGTGCCAGCACCCACTTCTCCTTCCCCACTGCACCAGGCCTGTCTGAGGCCCTAGTTGAAAAAAAGTGGAAGAAAATAGGGTTTTCTAAAATGATTTTAACGTGTTGAAATCAATGCTGTAGCCACAAGTTCCATCAAATGGAACCCTTCAGCTGGCACTTGTAAATCTGACAGGGTTTATCTGGTTTATATCTCAGATTCCCCAAGGAAACAGTGAACTCCTGTTGTGCTGGAGGCAGCTGGCCTGGAGCAGAAACACAGGTCTCTAAACAGGACACATTGGGACAGTAAATGCAATAAATTCCTCTGTGCAAGCAAGTAATTAGTTTTTCCCTTGCATTTCTGCAGTCTGTCTGAAACAATGACTGTAGAAGTGAGGGGAAGAAATGGTGTCTGTATGGAAGGTGGCCTGGAATCAGGGATTCAGCTGAGAGCAGAGAAGGGTGAAAAGCTGTTCCTCAGTTCCTCCATCATTTATAAGGGTGTCCCAGGAGCTTGTGAATCAATGGGGGAGATTGTACAGCCCTGTGAGAAATGATCCTGCTATCCTAGAGCTTTTTGTCTCCCTTGATGTGTCAGTCCTTTCCCCCCTCACACAGGGGGCCAGCACAGCATCTCTGCTGGTTTTTGCTGCCATGCTGAGATGGTCTCTGCTGCACACTCAGAGATGGTCTGGTATTGGTCACACTGGTCACACTGATCATGGTATTCCAGCAGGAGAGGCTTCCTCCCCTCACAATACCACTGTGGGGATTTATTTCAGTGCCCCACTGGCCAGGCTGGGGCTGGGTCAAGGCTGGCTTTGTGGTGGTGCTGTAGGGATTGGGCTCCTCTCATGCATGTCTGGCTCCTGCTGCTGAAATGGTGAGTGGGCCCCTCAGAACCAAGTGTCAGCAAATAGTGTGTGTTTTTGTGCCTTGGGGGGGAAGAGTTTCTCCCTTCTGAGCAGGACTGGTGATGATGGTTCAAGTGCAAAAGCAGATCAGTGTCCCCACAATGGTGTCCTCACAAAAGCATCCCTGGGAGAGCATCTTCCCTTTCCCAAAACAGGGACAGACAGCTTGGGGTGCAGGGTCTCTGGGGAGGTGAGAGGAGAACAGAGCTGCCTGTGGCATTCAGTTCCAGAATCTTCATTCCTCACAAACTGCACTTCACCAAGGCACTCTGCAGACCCCCACCTGCTACAGGGTTTGTTTGATAGAGTAATTTTGGGTTGCTGGTTTTGACTGAGACAGGAGCTGAGTAACTGAAACCCTGCCTGAGCCCTTAAAGGCTTGCTGGGAGCATCCCTGACTTAGCCTGTCTTTCCTTCTCCAGTTTATTCCACACAAAGTAACTGTGCTTCAAAGGAAGCTGTGTGAATAAACACCCTGCAGTTAATTTCTTGCCTTCGATTGCCTGCTCATTTGTGGATGACATGTAACATAGTCTGAGTTATTCAAATCACAACGTAAACACCCTTTGCACAGCAGATACTGCTTCTGAGGCTTTTAATTGTGGTGTTTATATTTTGCAATGTGTTGGTTCCTGTCTCCTTTAGCTAATATTGAATGATCTAATCTGTGTCTCGTAAATGAATCTATTTTAGCTCCATTAGAATAACCCCTTAATTGAAGGCATACAGGCAGCCTGTGATGGGAGAAGCACTGCTAAACAGTAAATACAGCTAATGGGACAATTTACCGTGTGGGGATGCTCTTAGCTTTGATGATACCCTGATTAGTTCAGCTGCTGTGTTTGATTTTTTAATTGTAATCAGAATTAATTGGAGAACACTGCACAAGGGCAGCCCTAAAACGGTGTTTCCACGTCTCAAAAAAAATTTAAAAAGCAACTATAAGCACCCATCCCAATTTAATGATTTTTTTTTTTTTTTTTTTTTTTTTTGTATTTTACAGAAAAATACTATGGAATTCTATAGGAGAGAGGTAAGTGGTGCTTCCCTCACTTCTCGATGTTCATCCTGTATGAGTTGCTTCCACCAGTGTGGCTCAAAGCCCTCTGTGCAGAGGATGGGCTCTTTGAAAAGCAGAATCCCTGCCTCATAGAGCTTTTATCAATGTAATTTCAGGACATTCCCTCCCACTGCAGGCAGACAGCAGCTCTCCCAGTGACGGGAAGGCTCAGGCAAGGACAGACACCAGGGCTGAAATCCAATAGATCAAAATTAGTGGTGGGGAAATCACAGTGGCGCCAGCACAGAGACAGCCCAGAATCAATGATAATTACATGCTAAATCATCCAGAGCATTTGTAGGTGCTGAGGATGGTAGCTATTATTCAATTTCTATATAACATGGGGAATGCTTTTAATTACTTGCACATTGTAAAGTGTGCTTCTGATGTTTGCAGTAGGCTCAGTGAAAACAGACATCTTACTGAGACAATTCAGGGATTCTCTGCTTCCTTGGACATCCAGTAATAAGGGAAGGAGCAGTCCCTGCTGTAATTAGCCCCACTACCTGGGAGAGAACCTGTTTGAGGTTTAGATAGGCCTTATCTTCCAACCTCCGTGCTCCTAACCATGGCCATGTCTGATCCCCTCAGATCATGTACTATCAGCAGGCCATCCTGAAGACCAGAGTGAAATCTTCTGTCTCTCTTGGAGGGTAAGTCCTGATTTCCTTCTGTCTACATATTAATTAGTCTTCAGTGCTTATCTCCTAATGAGCTGATGAAGCTGTCTGCTCTGGCAGCTGGTGACTCAGCCAGGGAATCCATGTGGTGGCCCAGTGCTGTCTGGGCTGTGCTGTCTGGGCCAGGAGGCATGAGGCTGAGGAGGGATCAGAGTCCCAGGCAAGATGAAGAGGCTCTTTGGGAGCTTTGCCTCTGGGCTGAGAATCCTGCTGAAATCAGGAGATGCTGACACTGCTCTGGGCCAGACTGTGGTGCCTGGGCACAGCCCAGCAGTGTCTGTCCTTCAGGAGGAACAACCAGCTGGACAGACTGACCCTCCTGCTACTGGTCCCCACCCTGGGCTGGGTTCACCCCCATGAGTGTCCCTGCCCCATGGTGATGCTCCCCTCTGGTTATGTAATACTGGTTATTCTGTACTACAAAGGGAAACAGCCTCTCCATCAACATCCAACCAATTAATTAGTAATTCCCCTTCCCAGTGGGAGTGTTTCCTGATCAGATTCTTGATGAAGCATCCAGCCCTGGCATTAGGCACTGGGGTGTTTGCCAGAGGCATTCCTACCTGGAACCTCCTGTGCTGACCAGGCACCTTGAGGTGCAGCTCAGAGCGTCTGCCTGGTTTACACTGTCATTGCCACCAGAGATTCCTACCACAGCTCAAAGAAACAAGGTGCTCAGGCCATTTCCCTGGAGAAGACAGTCTTGGATGAATGAAATGGGTGGAAGAGAGAGTCTTCTGAGAGCCACAACTTGCAGGACTCCAGCACTGTGCTCGTTTTGTCTTGTCACTTATTCCCAGGTCACTTAAAACTCTGCTGCCTCAATTCTTCAAACTCTGAGCTGGAGCTGGGGACACCTGGCTACTTTCCAGGAATTTTGTGGTGCTTAACTGTTTGGCAATGGGGCTTTTATCTCCTTAGTTCTGGTGGGATAATGCCTGTCACCTCAGGAACTTTGGAACTCCCTGTCAGCTGCAGGGTTGGGTCCAAATCAAACTATTATTAATGGGGATATGAGCAGCAACTGAGCAGTGTGCATTGCAGTGATTTAGGAGAAGCTACAAAGCACTTCAGGAGCACACAGCAGTGCTACCTGAGCTGACAGGTTTAGATTTGCTCGATGAGAATATGGGCTGGAGTGCCTGTTGCAGGTGCTGGGAAGGTAGGATGGAGCAGCTGTGTGCCAGCCCTCTGGTTTGCTCTGTGCAGGAGCATTGTATAGCTGCAGGATCTGTGCCAAGGTCCCCGTTAGCCCCTGGACACTGCACTGCCAGCTCTGAGCACATGAAAGCACTTTGGCCTGGAAGGAATTTTAAATGCAGAAACCAGAGGTTTGTTTTTTTTTTTTTTTTTTTCAAGAACAAAAAAGGGAGGTGAGAGCTAAAATTCCAGGATATTTGTGAAATCAGTTGTAATTACAAGTCTGTCCAAGTTAGAATGTAGGAGAAGTGTTTGTCTGGTTCCTGATGGGAGAGAGACTGTTCTGCTTTGTGCCAAGCCCTCAGAGCCACTTGCAGAGGAATGAACCCTACGGTAGGTGATGGAGGAAAGGAGAAACTGGGAGGAGCCCTCAGCATTCCCTCACTTTCCCAGAGCTCCCTGAGTTCTCCCATGGCCCATGGGAAGGTTGCAGAGAACACACCTGAGTGAACACAACCCTTCTGTTCCTTTTCCTGGCACTCCTCCCAGAAGAGTGCAGGATCAAGTCCTGGCCAGCTGAGAACAAACAGAGACAGGAACTGTCTGGGGCCTTAGTCCCACTTCCTTAAAATGAAAAGGCAAAAGGAGGTGGTAGAAGAGTCTTGTATCTCCATGTATTTGAATTGACAAATTCACTGCTTCAAAAGACAACCAGGAGACTTCTGCTGGGAAATGGAAAAGATTAACTGAGCTAATGAACTGATTTTTCTAGGGAGGCAGGAGCCATGTTCCAGATACCTGTGCTGAGAATCCTGCACCTCTGAGGATAGCTGTAGTTTGTTATTTGGCTATAATGGGGCTGGCTGCAATTCTGCCTCTAAATTAATATTTTGACTTTGGATTTGTTGCAGAGTTGTGAAGTACTCTGAGCAGTTCCTCTCCAATGATCCCATCCTGTCTGGATGTCTCCCCAGCAACCCTTGGATATCAGATGACCCTGAGTTTTGGGATCTCAATGCAAAGCTGTATGTATTTCTGTTGTTTCACCAGCCTGTGGGTTACAGTAACCTTTATACTGATAGAAATCAGGAAGGGGAACCACTGATTTTCATTGTGGTATCTGATCTCTGATCATGGGCAGAGAAGCGTTCCGTTTCAGACTTATTTTGAAATTGGGAATAGTCCATGCTGAACTTTGTGCTGCCTTCTTCAAGTGGAGCCTTCCTTAAGATCAGAGAAATTCCTGAGCTGCTGATGGGAGTATGCACTCAGCCCCTGCTGAATGGGTCTGATCCCCCCTTGAATGAGTGAAGCCCACCTTAACTAGCACAGGAACAGAATAGGACCAGTTCAGGGTTCAGCTGGGTCTTTGCTCACCCCCCAGGCTGCTTCCCTGGGAGAGGCTTTGGGTTGGAGGCACACACTAGTGGTCCATCCCTTCTCTGAGGCCTCCTTTGGCTTTCCCTTTGGATAGGATTTGCTAATTACACGGTGGCATCTCAGGGCTTGGAGCATCCAACATCTCAGTGGTTCTGAAAGCAGCAATCGTGTTATGGACTGATTGTATCCCGTTAGACATCCCCAGGGGATGCCTGCACTGAATGCCTTTATGAGAAGCAAACTCTGGGCAGCAACCAGTGCCTCCTCCAGGATGGGACTGGGTCAAACCTCAGGGCAAGGCTGGGCTGTCACTGTGAGAGCTGCATAAATCCCAGTTAAATCCTCATCCTGCTGCGGCCCAAGTTGTTTAATTACAACTTACTTAGTGGGTTGACTTCAGGAGCTCATTACACCGCTCTGGAAAACAAGAGAATGCTGAGAAGTCCCTTGGCATTGCAGCAAAGGGTATTTTGGCTTTAATTAATCTGCTAATTAGAGAAAGCAGTGGTGCTGTTTGTTTTCTCCCCGTGCAGGGTGGAGGTGCCCACCAGGATGCGTGTGGAGCGATGGGCCTTCAACTTCAGCGAGCTGATCCGGGACCCCAAAGGCCGCCAGAACTTCCAGCTCTTCCTGAAGAAGGAGTTCAGCGGTGGGTGGGCAGTGGCTCTGTGCCTTTGTCCCCAGGCTGAGGTGACAGTGACACAAGGCTGCTGCAGGCTGTGCAGCCAGGGCAGGCGGTACCATCTAGTGGCACGGGACACACGGTGCAGCCCGGGATGTTCCCCTGCGGGGCATTGCCTGGGAGGCTTTAGGATGCATTTTAGGAAGGAATTCCTAGCTGTGAGGCTGTGAGGCTGTGAGGCCCTGGCACAGGGTGCCCAGAGAAGCTGTGGCTGCCCCTGGATCCCTGGAGGAGTCCAAGGCTAGGTCAGATGGGGCTTGGAGCACCCTGGGATAGTGGAAGGTGTCCCTGCCATGGGAACGAGATGGACTTTCAGGTCGCTTCCACCCCAAAACATTCCATGATTCTATGACTGCTCCCAGACAGAGAAGCTGGAACTGGCTCAGCTCACAAGTTCTTAGAGGTGTCAGTGGGCAGAGAACAGGGGGAAACTCTTTTCCTCTTTCAGTCACTGAAGAATTGGAGAGACTGGTTTGGGGCCAACAAATGGTGCCATACAAATCCAGGAGTTAATAACTGGGATTGTGTTTTCCTCAATCTCACTCTCTGCCGACTGTGTCCTTGTCATGCAGGAGAGAATCTGGGTTTCTGGGAAGCCTGTGAGGATCTCAAGTATGGAGACCAATCCAAGGTCAAAGAGAAAGCAGAAGAAATCTACAAGTGAGTGTGAAAATTTTCTACTCTTAAACTCCTTGTGCATGTGTCCCATCACCTTCCACAGGTTCTCATTCTCCAAATGATTTATTCCTAAGACTTTTACCTGTAGGCTGTTATCAGATGTGACTGCCTTTTGTCCTCACATAGGAAAGAAACTTTTGGAGATGAAAGTAGAAGTAGGGGTTTTTTGTATATATGTTTACTTTTCCTCTCTGTTCTCTGTTACATTTTAGTCTTAGGATGTAATTTAAATATCATTGCGGAATAGCAAAGCTCTTGAGGCTGCCACAAGCAAAATGGGGAGAGGCTTTTTGCTTCCAGTGAGCTAAAATTTGGTTTATATTGTGTGCAAGAGAAAGTGAGTGCACATCTCTGATGAAGAAAAGGACATTGGTTGCCCAAGACCAGGACAGCAAATTGCACCAGGGAGTTGAAGGGACTTTTCCTTTCATGCATGGACAGCAATCTGTGAATTCTCCAGCTGCTAATGGCACTGTCATTCCTCCTTCTGGCAGGCTCTTCCTGGCTCCAGGAGCAAGGCGCTGGATTAACATCGATGGCAAAACAATGGGCATCACAGTCAAAGGCCTGGAGCACCCTCATCGTTATGTTCTAGATGCTGCTCAGACCCACATTTACATGCTGATGAAAAAGGTTTGTTATTTGTTGCCAGAGCCTGAGGGGGATTCCGGCCCTCCGGGCCTTTCAGTGCCTTTGTGTGCTATCAGCTGTCCCTTTCAAGGGGCTTTTGTTTAAAAATCCCTCAAATTTGCTGAGTTAAGCAAGTGCTGCTCCAGGCATTTGTATTTTGCTGCTGCTTCTTCCCTCCAAGGCAGCCTGTCCCCAAAGTGGCGGGGGTCAGGTGGCTGCTGCTACTTTTCAATTCCAGCTTGGGCACCAGCTCATGCACTGAAAGCAGCAGAACTGGACTGATTTTTACCCATTGATGAAAAGTTTGGCTCCTGGAATGCAAGCTCCTCACCTTGCAGTGACTCTGAGACCCTGCTGGCCCAGGCTAAGCTTCATTTGGATCTTTTGATCTGGGTCTTACCTGTGAAGCTTTATTGTGAGATGGAAAATCCTGGGAATTTTACAGCGAGATGAAAGAATATTGGTTTAAATAGCTACATTTGCCTGAAAGATGCAAAGTCCCTTGGGCTGCTGGGGGAGATTATCCAGTTCCCAGCCTCCCTGGCTCCTGAGCAGCTGTATTTGGTGGTGATTTTAATAAGGGTGTTTGCAGCCCATAACTACCGGTTTCTCTTTTTTCTCCTAGTAGGACTCCTACGGCCGCTATTTAAAGTCTCCAATATACAAGGAAATGCTGGCCAAGGCTGTTGTGCCACAAGAGGGTGTCAAAAAAAGGCAAGTGAAACTGGCTGTAATTGTAGGGTTTATTTTTCTTGTTGTAGCAAGGGTAGAAAAAGCCCAAGTTGCAGCAAAATTACTATGATTTAGATGTTCTCATAATTAAATAAAATTTTGCACTGAGAAGATGCTTTGCTTTGAGACTGATGGTGCTATTTATTCATGAGCCCTTTGGAAGTGGCTTGTGAGCAGTCGGGATGGAGCTGCTGATTGCTCAGCTGCCTTCTCTGGTGGGTCTGCTGAGAAGGGCTGTGATTGTTGAATTAATTCATGGCTCCTTTCCTGGAAGGAGAGAGCACTGGTGTTCTGAGCATAGGAAAACTCCTGCCCACAGGAGTGGTAGAGCAGAGAGACCCAAGGTTTGGGATAATCCATGGGATCTGCTCAGCTCTGCCTGGGCAAAGCTGCTCACCCCTGGTGTAAGGGAAGGTGACAGGCATGTGGAAACAAGCAGCACCTTGTGAGTGACAGCTGGCACAAGGTGGATGGCCTTGGAAATGGCTTTTTCCCAGCAAGATGAAGGTTATACAGCAAATTCAGGCCATTTGAACTGCAGCTGCTCCTAAAGCTGAGCATGCAATGCCAAACTGGGTGGAGTTTCTTTCTCTCTTCCTCTTCCACTCATCAACCTAGCAGGCAAGAAAGAGGAAGCGTGGACTTTGACACTGATGTTTCATCTAAAGCCTGTTTCAAGTCAGTGGAAAAAGCCCTGCTGCTGACTGGCCTGGGGTTTGGTCAGTTTTTCCCTGAGCCACTCATCACGAGGTCACTGGCTGATCCTGATGATCTTGCCTTTGTGTTTGTCAATTCTTGTTCTGGATCCCCCCAAACCTCAGCACCTCCTTAACTTGGTGCTGGTAGCTCATCCAGAGGTGGGTTAGCACCTGTTCCCACTGCTGGGGAAGTGGCTTTGCTGAAGCAGGTAGCAGGTGTTTTTTGAGGGCATCACAGACACCAGAAACACCCATACTGGTCCCTGCCTTCATCTTCCTGAGGGCACTGGAGAAAATTTCACGGATGGGAATTGTTTGGCTTCACACTGAGTGTGAGTTATGTGCAAACACAACAAAGGAGTGATGTGGGTGGGCTCTGGAGTCCCTCAGGAGCAGGACTTTTACACTTTCAGCAGTTCTGTAGCTCCTGACACTGAGTCACCCAGCGCTGTTTAAACCATTTTGCACTCCTTTGGCCATCTCTGTGTCTGACCTTGTCCTCCTGGGTAACTTTGCTTCTCGGGGGGAGGTTTTGGTGCCCTTCTCCTCACTAACCCCCTCTCCTTCCCCTCTCTCTGCCCAGCACGGGTTTGTTTGGACGCCGCCACCTCCGCTCCAGCCCCAGCCCCATCATCCTGAGGCAGCAGGAGGAAGAGGCCAAAGCCAGGGAAGCGGCCAACACCGTGGACATCACGCAGGTCATGAGCAAGCTGGATCGCAGGAACCAGCTCCAGAAGGAAGCTGCTCCCAAGTAGGCTCTGAGCCCCGCAGGGCGCAGCGCAGGGAAAAAACAAGGCGAGGCTGGTGTTGAGCTTCGTCTCCCCTTCCTGAAGGTGTCAGTGCTGCTTTAGTTTTCCCAGGCTGGCTCTGCCCTCCGCCAGCTTCCCGCACGTTGCCATGGCTTCTGGAGAGCAGATGTCACTGGGCAGCCGGGCTGCTGCTGTGCCAGGCTCGGGGGCAGCACCCCGCACACCTTGGAAGGGAGATGTTTTCTGCTGCCCCCACAAACCCCCCCGGGAGGCTGCAGAGCCCGGCTGCCTCTCCCTGCTGCTCCAGGAGGTGGGGTGGCACAAGGCAGGGTCAAACTGTGCCCCAGTGCTTTGGGTTCAGACCCAAAGCCTTCCTTGGCGCAGAGGGGGATGACCCCGCGGGCAGCAAGGCGAGGTGACCCAGCCCAGAGTGCCCCAGCTGGCCTCCATCTCCTCGGGGGGCTGTGCACCTTCCCAAGGGGTGCATCTGGCCCCCCCTGAGAGGAGCACACCCCCCACTCCAAGAGTCCTGCACCTCCAGCCAGCACCACGGGGCCACAGGCAGAAGAGCTGCTTGTGGGAACAGTAGCACGAGCATTTCTGAAGGTTTAGCTGACCTTCTGAATTTGAATGACACTCCCACATCCCCTGGCACGCCGGAGATGATCAGCAGGAAGCTCTGCTCTGCTCTCCCTGTGACTCCTGTGCTGTGAGCTGGGTGTGCAGGTGCAGAGAGCTACCCCTTGCCAGAGCCTGCAAGAGGCCAAAAGAGATTTTATCCAATCCTTCCCACCTCTTGTCTTGTCTTTTTCCTGCTCTTCAATTTTCTGTTGTTAAAAATCCAACAGGAGGTAGCTGCAGTTATCACTGGCTTGTAGCCCAGAGGCAAGGGAAAACAGGGTAGAGGTGTTAAGAGCTGATTTCAACTTTAAGTAGTATTTTCTTTTTCATTTGCTCTGTCTCTTTTGCTCTGTAGAATAAGGCAAGCTAAAATACTGCATTAGTGCTAAAGAGCTCAGGGAGATTCCTGGCCTTGCTGGAAAAGCCCAGCATGGCCTGAACCAGGCCAATGGTTACCAGAAGTGTGAAGTTCCTACAAAGCCCAGTAAATGGAATTGAAGGGGCAGAAAAGCTTCCTTGGTTGTTAAAATTTTGGGGAAGCAAAGGAATGGGGTGAAAGCGCTGAGGTCTGGGAAGCTACCTCTCTCCAGTTCACATTGTTCATCCATTTTTAATACTGTGAGGATTTTATGGAAAATGGGAGATCATAGAATCCCAGAAAGGTTTGGATTGAAAAGGAACCTAAAGCTCATCGCCTTCCACCCCCTGCCATGGGCAGTACATCAGTCCTAGGGTGCTCAGAGCCACATCCAGCCTGGCCTTGGACACTTCCAGGGATGGGGTAGCTTCTGGAGAAAGCTTGCAGGGAGTGGGAACCCTTGGATAGTGGGGTGCATGCAGGCCCTTGGAGCCCTGGGGTCCTTGCAGGGCAGCTCCCTGTGAACAGGGGACAGTTGGGATGTCACTGTGTCCCCAGCAGCTCCAACAGTGACTGTGGCCCTCCCCGTGTGTCACATCAGAGGCAGGATCAGGGCTGGACACCCTGAGCTGGTGTCATTCCTATCCTCCATGTGTGGCTGAGCCAGGGAGATTGTCCTGCCCTTCCTTACCCCACCAGTGATAAACCTCCTTAGAGGAATTCAAACTGAATTACCCCAGACTATCCCTCTGATATCTGTGCTGAGTCTCTGTTCTCAATCCTGCTGGAATTACAGGGAGCAGGCTCAGGCTGCCTTCTTTTAAATTCTGCTTAAAACTCCAAGGCTTTGTTACATCAGGTGCTGAGCACCCTCAGCCTACTTTGACATCAGAGCACTGGAAGACTCTCCAGAACCTAGCAGGCTTGGCCCAAAGCTACTTGGCTGTGATGAACTCTGCAGTCTCTCCAGAGTTTGTGTAACATGGAGCACTGAGCATGTTGGGATTGCCAGTATGTAGTAACATGTGGAAGATCAAGTCAGAGTATAAATAATAAATAACAAATCTGTGTGTTCCCGTCAGTCCCTCTGATTCTATTTCTATTTTGTCTGCTGCTTTGCTTGTTATGTTCTCTGTATCCATTCCTTTCTCTGATTTTTTATCATCTCTGCTTGGCATTGCTGCTCCCCTGCCATGGGTTTGTGCTGCATGCTCGGGAGTCACTGTGCGTGTGGAACACCAGTTACTGCATGTGGAACACCAGTTACTGTGCGTGGAACACCAGTTACTGCATGTGGAACACCAGTTACTGTGCATGGAACACGAGTTACTGCATGTGGAACACCAGTTACTGTGCATGGAACACCAGTTACTGCATGTGGAACACCAGTCAGTGCTTGTGGAACAAGCAGCCATCCTTCACACACAGGCAGGAGCTGTCTTTGCCCTGCCACAGGCTAATGGAGCTGTCACAGCCCAGCCTTCTACTCCTCATTCTCTGCTGCTGAATCCCTGAAGAGGAAAGTTGCCTGGTACAAGCTGAACTTAGTGCCAGCTGAGAAATTGTTTGTTTCTGTATGTTGTTTCATTTTTTGGGCATAGCTTCCATGCATTCATCTGTCTAATAAAAATAAATGTAGAAAACAGAAAAAGAACCGAGTTCATCCTTCTCTGTTGTGCCTCAGTGTGTTCGTCCCTTCTCTGTGCCATCTCTGCACATGTGTGTACATGTCCTGTGTGTGCCTCTGCTCTCAGCTCCTCTCCTTGGTCACTTGAGCTGCATTTCATTTCTCTGGGAGTAAGTCCTTGAGAAATGGGAGGGGACCTGGCATGCAACATGTGCTGTCCTTGTCCTGTCCAGTCTCTGCTTGGGCTTGTCCTGAGGGCTGACTGAGCTGTGCTGGAGCCTTCCCAGCCCCAGCCAGGGACACCGGGGGCTCCAGCATGAGATGTGATTGGTACAGCGAGCCATCAGGGCTGGGATTCAGGGTCTGTTGTTGTCTGGTGTGTGGGTGTGACATGGTTGTGCTGTTCGTAACCAAGATCACATTCCCGGGATGACAGTCTCCTCCGTGCCTGGAGCTAATCGTTGTGAGGAATGAGACAAGCTGGTGTCTCCTCCAGCATCCCAGCGGGTGTGGGGCTGAATCTGTCAGCACCTGCTGGGGCTGTGGCAGCAGTGACCCTGCAGGCAAGCTGTGACACCTCAGTGCTCTGGCAGTGGGAGGGCAGAGAAGGGGACAGAGCTGCAGGAGAGAGGGACACTGGCCCAGGGTGGCTGTAGCTGCCTCCCAGCTGAGCCCTTCTCTCCTAGCAGCACCAAAGGAGATGGATTCTCCTCCTGAAGAGGCCTGGGGAGCCCTGGGTGTCACCCCCACACCTGACCAAGCCTCTCTCCTTTTCCTCCCCACAGCCAGGCCACCTCGCCTCCTGCTCCCCTGGCCCAGCTGCTCACGCTGGCCCCAGCACCCCGACATCGCCACCAGCTGTCCCCCAGGCCCTACCTCCAGTGTCCCCCGGGCCCCCAGCCCTGCCCCACGGCACCGCCTGCCCCTCGCCCATCAGCCTGGCCCTGGACAGCACCACAGACACCCAGCCAGGCCCCCGAGCATCCATCCCTGGCCCTTTCCCGTCCGGCGGCAGGAGATCCCGTATGGCCACCCGGCCCTGGGGATTCCTCAGGAGGGGCTGCTGGACCTCAGCCAGCCTGGCCACACTGTCCCCCCGGTGCCCGGCCGTGCCCCATGGGAAGGTGCAGCCGCTGGGCGGGCGGGAGCGGCGGCTGCGGCCGGACACCAGGATGGTCAGCAGGTGAGCACTGCACTGACACCTGGACACACACCCTGGAGAGAGGGCTCAGCTCCAGGACCACTTTGGTTTGGGATTAGCCATAGGGAGAGGTCCCTGAGAACCTGTCTGACAGTACCTCTGCCACACTTGCCCCAAACCCCAGGCTCTGGGAGTGTCTCTTCCCTGTCTCCATTCCTGCAGTTTTCCAATGGGAACAGGCCAGGAGCCCATGCTGGCAGTGGCTCTGCTATTCTCCTGTTCAGAGTGCAAAACCCCAGGTTTTACTTTTTATGCCTGAACTGGAAAACTTCAGTGTTCTTGAGCACTGACTCAGGTTTGGTTTAGTGATTTCAAGTCAGAGGAAAACCAGAGGTGATAAGGGAGGGGATATCTTGAGAGAGAGTCGCTAGGTGTTTGTCATTCCAGGGCAGAGAGGGGGAATTTTGGCCTGGAAAGGCTGCCCCTGCAGGAACCAAACCTTGGCCATGTCCCTCACCAGGAACAGCATGTCCCTGATCTCATTTAACCCACCTCTGCTGCTGGCCGAGTGGATGAGTCCACATTATAAATTCCAAAGCACAAACCTGAGGGCTCCTGCTCTACCTGGCTCCGCGCTCCGGAGCTCTGTCACACAGCCTTGCAGCTTCAAAGGGGTGGCAACACACATTCCCTTCGTCCTCCCTCTCCATGGGCTCATGCCTGGGAGTTTTGCTTTGGGATTTGGGGCTGGAACAGCGGAAATCTCAAAGCCGAGCTCATTCGCTGCCTCGGAGCACATCAAAAAGCGCCGTATGTGTGATGAGTTTCTGTTTCCCAACGCAGCTTCTTCCAAGTCAAAACGGCCGCGCCTTTGGAGAGCCAAGCCTGCCCCAGGGGCTCCCAGCAGGGCGAGGACAGGCACCACCGAGCTCAGAAGGATTCTGCAAAGGAGCTGATCTGCCCCTGGGAGACCTCCACGGAGGAGGGGAGAGCGGGCTAACCCTGACACGGACACTCTTCTCAGGCCTGAGACCGCAGGGTTTTCTGTGCATGGCTCAGCACATGGACTGTGCTGTTGGAAAAGTGTGTTAGAGCCACCCTGCAGCATAGGGACACTCAGACCAGCACAGCTCCGGATAACAGCCCCTGGTGTGCCCAGCTGTTTGTGATCCAAGAGCTCCAAGCCTTTCTGGACTGGTTTTCTTTCCTATCTTTGGTGTGTTCAGTTCTGCTCATGACAAACGTGTCGATAAGCGAGCCTGGTTTCATGCCTTGGAGCAGATGGAAGATGTGTGGGTGATGTCCTGGGAAACGGTGTCTTATCAGAGTTTCTGGCTTGGCCATGAGGTGTCAGCACACTGAACACAGCACAGCTGGAGCAGGGCTGGCAGGGGGCTGGCAGAGCAGGACTCAGGCTTCAGGGCTAAAAACTGGGGCATTTGCGTCCCCAGCCAGGGCACACCTCCCATTAATTACAATTTTTTAATTTTAAAGTGCACTGGTTAAGAGACAGCTGTTTGCTGGGGAAAATGGAGTGCCCCTCATGAGCAGCTGTGTGCTGAGTGGCGAAACATCGCTCCTTCATCCAAACCAAACATTATCCTAGAGGTATCAAGGAGTGCAGAGCCCTCCTGCATTAGCTCCAGCTTCCCAGTGCATGGGTTTGAAACCATGGCTCGAGCTGGGAACACCTGGGGAGGTCCAAGCCAAATCCCTGCTGGTGTTTTGGGTCCCTCCAAGCTGGGATTGATGCGCTGCCACAGGCTGTGCTGATATTAAGTGTTGGACTGTTGCCTTCCTTGTGTCTGTGTTTGAAGGTGGTTGTTTTATTCCCTGGAGGAGTTTCCTCGGCATGTGTGTGCTGTGGGTCCCTTTTCTGTACCTTGGCCATGACCTGTGACTTCTGATGTTGCTGTTTTGTACTTTCTGTTTATAAATGGAGTTTTTCCTGTGTGGCTGATGTGGTTCCACACACTCAGTACTGCTGTGGGATCTAAATCTCTCCTCACACACATTCAGTGCTCCCCGTTTTGACCAGGTCTGGGGTGGCACTTCCCAGCTCAGGGCAGTTTGGGAAAATCAGAAAGCTGCTTCTGTCTCCAAAGAGTCTTTCCCAGGGGAACCAAAGGCTGGGCAGGAGGCTGCTGGCCCTCACTGCCCGTGGTGTTCCTCTTGTACAAACAACACACGTTGGCTCTCGGTGCCTTTGCTCTGTCAGGAGGACCTGGTCCTGCTCTGCTGTCACTGACAGGGACATCTATTATTGATGAGAGACAAATCTGGTGTCTTCTGCAATTTTTTGTGTGGATATTGTTACTCAGCCAGTCCTGGTAGGACGCTGGTGATTTATTATCCTGGAAACACAACAGGAAGACATTGTGGTTTGTCAGAGAAAAGAATATTCTATTTAATATTATGTACATATGGTAAGAGTCATCCTACTCTAAATACTTCTCTCACTGGTTTTGGGCTTCTCTTGGGCACCTCCTTGCCTTTGAATACTCCTTGTGCTCATCTTCCACCCCAGAGGAAGGAGTTCAGATGCAAATCTGCTGCTCTGCCAGGGCTGGGACACCCAGTGCAGCCCAGCCAGCCAGGTACACACCTATCCCAGAGGCCAGCACTGGAAGTTCCCAACATTTGTCCCCTCAGGGCACTGGTTTTTGTTCTCCACTATCTTCCAAATATCTCTTTTCTCAATATCCTTCAACTACAGCCCTTTTCCCTGGGGGCACAGGGCCCTCACAGTGCATCTCAAGGATGGTGTTCCTCCTCCCTTTGCCTCAGCTCCCCCGGGTGCCTGTGACTGCAGGTTGGAGGTGACAGCTCCTGAGGCCCTGAACCCCTCCTGCCACCGTGCTGTGACATCTGAGGCTGTGTCCCCTGCTGGAGGCCTGACGTGCTGGAGTCGGGAGCACTTTCAGCTCTGGCACTTCAAATCCCCTTGCTGTGCAGGAGCCCACTTAATGCTGCCTGGAGTCACCTGGAGGAATTAGCTCGCTGCAGTAGCTCAGATATCCGAGGTATTCCTGTAATGTGAGGGATGTGTAAGGTTAGTGGCTGGAAAAAGTGATTGCTCCCTGTGGGCAGTTTTTCAGAAAACTCCCTGCTGCTTGGCTGCCAGAAGAAAGGAGATTCCAGCAGCAGAGAGGGAGTCTTGTGTCCTCTGCAGAGGCTCCACTTTCCAACCTCCCATGGCTGCACAGACCCTCCCACTCCAGCTCCTCAGTGCTGGGGGACCTCCCACACTCCAGGTGCTGCAGGATGGGCTGCAGTGGTCCAGCTTTTGATATTCACAGAATTAAGCTGGAAGGAAGATTCTTACCCAAGTGGTTTTCCAAGTGCTCCCCTCCCAACTGCGAAGGTCCCACACCCACAATGGGATGAGCTCCTCCAGGTTCCTTCACTCAGGCTGACCCACAGCTGCTAGGATTTGTTGTTTGGACCAGCCTGGCAAACAAGAGCAGCTTCTGGAGCTGCCCTGCACCTCCATGAGGGCCAGGCTGCCTCAGCCATCAGCCTCAAGGGGACACTATTGGGATAGGATGGGAGCTCATCCTTCCCTGGAGAGATGGACCTGCCAGTTTTGGGGGATCACAGCCTATGCTGGGGAGGAGAGCCATGTGTGGGAGCATGGCCAGCTTGGAGAACCTGGTTAAAATCTCCAGGTTATGGGTCTGTTTTCCAGGCATCTCTCATATCTCCCTTATCAAGCCTGACATTTCCTTATCCTCTCCAGCTGGGCCACACGGCCAAAGTGCTGAAAACACCGAGGGGCTGTTTCTTCCCCAAGGTCTGGGTCTGTGCATTGCTCAAGTCTCATTAATTTAAAAATGGAACAAAGAATGCTCAGCATCCAGCAGGATCAGGCCTCGGGAGCAGGAAGTACCAGCTGGCTCGGGAGAGGGCTGGTTCCCATGGGATTCCCAGTGTGGTTTTGGCAGGCGGCATGGTTGGGATGGTTCCACAAGCAGGCTCTTCCTGCCTGGAATGCCAGCCCGGGAAGAACAGCTGACTCAGAGCGTGACAGCTCCTCACAGCATCCCCTCCTGAAAGGAGCTGTCAGGGAGGGTTCCTGACACCGCTGCCTCTACATTTTGTGCGGGTGGCTTGAAAGCTGAGCTGTAAACTGAGCCCACGTCATGGTGCTCTTGGAAACGCCTGCCCGTGGGTGGAATTCACCCTGAGCAGCGCCTGGCAGCCCACCCTGCTCCCAGAATAGGATGCCAGCACAGCCCAAGTGCTGCATCCACCCCAACATCTGAGTATCTGAGCTGTGATGAGCACACAATGACAGAACTGCCGTGACTTGGTTCTTTGGGGCGCAGCACGAACCCAGGCACAGAATAATTTTCCCTTTGCCATGAGGGATATGTTTTATGCATTTTGCAATACATCTGGCCCAGAAGCAGAGGTGAGCACCTCACAGGATCCCTTTCAGGTAGAGGTTCCCAGATCTGTTCTGCATCACACTAAAGAGGAAAAGATAAGCTCTCGCAAGTCAGTTTACTTTTTAAAATTCATGTTGCCATAGCAGCTCAGCACACTGTCTCAAGTCCTTCTTCTTGCAAAACTTTGATCACCATGAAAACAGAATTATGTTTTTCTCCAATATATTCTACACATAAATATTTTGAAGTTCCTATAGTTCATGCCTCAACACCTCTGCAAAGACATCTTTTATTTCTTGCTCTCAAAGAATTTCTCTGGCCAGAGGTCAGTATTTTAAATTTTGGTTTAAAGGCATCTCCTCAGCACCTCGATGGTTCTGCTGCTCATGTTCCCAGCTAAGGTTCTGGTTCCAGTGGTTTCTAACACACTCTGGTGCACCACAGCACTGAGCCCAGCCACCAGCTGCTGTCCCCAAGACTGCAGGGATACCCTCCTCCCTTGGCTCTTCTCCAGCCTCTGCCCTGAAGTATCAAGAGAACACAAATCCCACTGAAATATCCACTCATCTGTTGTTATCCAAGGGAAGCTCTGAGCTGTGTTATCCTCACTCACCTCTAGTGTCATCATGCTGGATTCCCTCTGTCCCAGGGAAGGAGTCTATTACCCCTCTTGGGATGGGATGAATCAGCTGTGGCAATGGTTTATTGTTGGCTTTAGGGGATGAACTCCAGGCTGGACAAGAGTTCTGTGTGGGTAGGGTTTGGTGACAGCTCTGGGTGGGATCACCTGACACCAGTGGCTTTAATGATAGTTTCTGCACCCAGCATCGGTGTGCAGACAGCTGCTGCTGCCCCAGGGGCTGTACTCTGGCTCTCTGCAAGCTCTGCTTTCAGCCTCAGGAGCCCTGGAATCAAGGGTTGGAAGGGACCTTAGAGCCCATCCACTCCCACAGGGACACCTTCCACTATCCCAGGGTGCTCCAGCCTGGCTTTGGACACTTCCAGTGACAGGGCACCCACAGCTTCTCTGGAAAACCTGTGCCAGGGCCTGCCTGCCCTCACAGGGAAGGATATTTTCCCAATATCCCATCTAACCCTGCCCTCTGGCAGTGGGAAGCCATTCTCCTTTGTCCTGTTACTACTTGCTCTTGTAAATAGTCTCCCTCCACCTTTCTTGTCAGGTGTCCCATTTTTCCAGCTGCATTCAGAGAATTCTGGAAAAGACCAAGGGGAAAAAGAAAAAAAAAAAGAAATTAGACTACATATGGACAAATTTGGAATAAGAGCCTTCACAGTCATTTGATTAAACAGCACATTACCCTGAGCCCCCCTTCTGCTGTTGTTGTTCCCATAAATCCCCCTCCTCACACAGAGAAGACCCTCCCAGACCAGGACTGGGAAAGGTCAGTGGAATTTTTATTAATACTCACAGTCAGACTTCTTCCACTCAGCTTTTTTCCCCCCTGAATAACTGAAGGGAAAAAAAAAAAAAAAAAGAAAAGAAGAAGAGGAAGAGGAAGAAAAAATTGGGGTAAAAGTTGAAGAACACTTTAATTTATAAGAAAAAGAACTAAATAATTGATGTAGTCATGGTGCCAAAGGTAATTTCTGCTGCTCCCTCTATCTCACAAAGACATTTAGCATTGATTGAGATCAAAGTATCAAAAACCCCTGCTGCTGAGCTGAAAGGCAAAACTTTCGGCTGCCTTTCTCCGCTCTAATAATATCGTCTTTATGTAGTTAATAAACTGCACACTTCAGTCAAACTATATCATTACAGAAGACTTAGGGAGCTAATAATTTAAAAGCAAAGAATTGCCTCTGTTCTTCGCTTTGAACTAAACAACATTCTGTTGAATGAGGGGGACATCAAAGCTTTGTTACTATTACCAATGTGGCTGGAGCATAGGGCCGCACAGAGTGTGTACTTCAGTCATCAAGAGAAAAAAAAAAGATTAAAGATATTGGCTTATCAACCCACAGGCAGAACCAGGTGTTTTCTTTTCTGCTGTGCAAGCATCAGGTGGTTTGCTTATCAATGAGTTTTCTTGTTAAATAGATGTACATGACTTAGGTTGATCCCGCCGATCCCGTGGCCCTTTTCTTTCCTGAGGCATCTTTGAAAAAGTTGGGCTGTGGGGATGTTTGTTTGCGGGAGGACGCTTTAATTGGGCTTTTTGTCCAGGGCCAGCTCCTGTTCTGTCACTCCCCTGTTGAGGCAGGCCCCTCCCTGCTCCCACCTTCCCCCCTCCCACTTGCCCCTGGCATGAGGGACAGCCTCATCCTCTGGGGATGAACCAGAGTGGGATTAGGTTGGATATTAACAAAAACTTTTCATGGTAAGGGCTGTAAAGCATGGAACAGCCTGCCCAAGGTAGATAGTGACCACCTCTGGAGGAAGAGTCACTGGTGGAGTCACCAGCCCTGGAAGTGTTCAAGCACCACGTGGATGTGGCACCTGGGGCAGGGGTGGCTCTGGGTGATGGTTGGACTCGATGACCATAAAGGTCTTCTCCAGCCTTAGTGATTCCATGGTTCACCCCCTGCCTGCCATCTCACCCCCACCACTTCAGCTCCTCCCTGGCAGAGCTGGCACAGGTAGAACTGTGTCCTGGCTACCCAGGAGGAGCCTGTGGCATGGCTCAGGGTGAGGAAGGCACATCCTGCTCCTTCCTCTCTGTGTCAGGAGGACAGGGAGCACTGGGGTCCTGCTGCTGCCCTCTCCAAGAGCTGATTCTTCCCCCTCCCACCCACCAGGCTTGGGGAGCTCTGGCACTGCCAGGAGTGGGTTTGGGTGTAGAGACCCTGAACTCCATGGTGGGTGTGTGAATCACTCGTGTTCATCCCAGGAGCTTCTTTGCCAGGGGGGGGTTTCCTCCAAATATGGCCCTTCCTTATCAATCCCACTGAAACACAGAGCTCTTCCTGGGACATAGGGCAGGGGAAGGATCAGTAAAACCAGTTCAAGGAGCCTTCAGGACCTCTCCTGTCATCCATCCCTTCCCTGCGTGGTCACATCTGCCTGTGTGTGTCTGGATCTGACTCCAGGTTGGAATTTCTGTGTTTTTGACTGGAAACACTTTAATGTGGGGTTGTGGTGTGAGCCCTGAGTCCTCACCAGCACAAACCAGGTCAGCCATGAGGTCAGGGAGCCTCTAATCATCCACCCTGCTCTTGTGTCCCAGGCTGGATGGGACCTTGGATGTTCCAGGCAGGCCTGGGAGCTGGCAATGTGGTGTGGGCTCTATTATGGGATACTTGCACTTCTTAAATGCAGCTTTTCATTTGCATCAAAAACTCTCCTTGGTTCTTGGCAGTCTGGGTCTCATCCCCTATTAAAGACTGGAATTTAAAAAAGCAGAAAATAATGGCTTATTTCAAAGTAACAATTCGAGCACTTTTTGAAACGCTGTCCTTATTCAAAACCACTTAAATTTATACATATTTCTAAGTCGTTATTATCCTCAGAGGCTGAACCAATTTGGGTCTTGATTTCTCCGAGTGTTCTCCTGGATTTCTGTGTCAGAAAGTTGAGCTACCACGTGAGCAGATCGGACATTAACACAGGTAACAAATGGTTTCCTGGGAATTATTGCTGAATTGTTCTTTAAAATACTTTGCAAAGCCTGTTACTATGGGGAGAAAAATCGTAGCAAAAGGACTTTGGGAAAGGGATGATCTGATTTTATCCTGTTCATGTGCAGGAGTGTATGCCTGAGCATACTTGTAGATGTGTGCATGTGTGTGTTTTTGTGGGCTTGTCTCTTTCCTCAGTGCAACCGACCTTGCCCTGCCTTGAGAGTGATATTTTAGACCTCCTGGAGTGCTCTCTTTGCCTTTAATTTTGGCAAGATTAGATATTACAATAATGTGATAATGTGACCAGAGAGGAGCTTTTCCATCACAGGTACCACGTGCAGGTTGTGTGTGTTGTGTGAGTACGGGAAGAATCAAATGGGGAGGTGGGAAAAGGTCTTATACTCTCTCTGGCTTTGTGGTTCACAGGCAGACATGGAGCCACAGCTCTCAGAACTCACTGGAATGTTGTTCTCATCTGCCAGGGAGGCTTTGAGCTGCTCTGAGCTCGTCAGACTGATGCCATCCTGGACTGTGTCATACCTGCATCAACCTGATTGTTCCTCAGTGGCAACTATCAAGCCAAAGGGGACTCTGGTGTCTTCTGATTGACTTGTTTGGGCTTCCACTGATCACAGAATCGTCAAGGTGGGAAGAGACCTTCAGGATCTTCCAGTCCCACCAGCACCCAGCAAACCATAACCCCAAGTGTATCCAGATGCCTCTTGAACACTTCCACAGTGACTCCACCACCTCCCTGGGCATCTCACCCCAATGCCTGACCACTGACAGGCTCTGTTGGACACAACACCCAAGATTTGCACCCGGAAATCAGCTCGAGGTGGGTTGTATCAAATGCAACTTTCAGGGCAAAGTGCTTAAGCAAATCCCAGAGCACAGTGTCTGCCTGGCTGTCCATCTGTATGTGTGTCTCCCTCCAGGCAAACCCGTGGCGTGGCTGTTTCTGCAGGATTTGTTCACAACAGTGCTGAGAATGAGGAGAGAGGTTCTGGCTGGACAGAGCTGCAGAGCTGGAGGCTCTGGAGCCAACCTTTGCAAGATGTGGTAACACAAAGATAATAAAGCGCCTCCGATGGAGTGCAAGGCAGAGGGAAGCTGTCTTTAGCCTTTACCAAAACCACTGTCAGTCCTTTGCCTTTGCACGGCACAGCTCTAGCAAAGCTAATTGGGTTAGTGCCTCGCAGGGGGCTCTCAGTGTCTGCAGGAGGTGGGCTGCTGCAAACACCTTCCCCTTCAAGGCACACAGCGTTGCCTTTTTCACACCACAGCTCTCTCCCTGGCTTCTGTTCTCGAAAAGCAAAAGTCCCAGGCTGTTCTTCAGTATCAGCCATTACAGAGTTTCAGCTCTTTCCTCCCAGCCATTTTCAAATGTTCAACTTAAAAGGAAAATGTTTCATTTTAGGCCAAATCCCCCCTTCCTCTCCCTTTTCCCTCTCTTCTCCTTCGTCCCCCCCCCCTCCCCTTTTCTCTGGAAGAAGAACAAAGTCATTCAAATCAGGAAGCTGAGGAACTCCATGTATACTTTCCACTGGGACCTCAATCCCTACTGGTTTGGCATGATTTGATTGAAGTGTAATTTAATCCTTCATCATTTGTCATAATGTCATTTATATATATAAACAACACTGCATCCAAACTTCAGATCAGCACCGAGGAGCTCTCCAGGAGGGATGGGAAAGGGCTGAGGAGCTGTGCTGATGGAGAGGGGGGTGAGGAGCTGGCAGGCAGTGTCCCCCTCTCTGGGCAGGCACTGGGATGGAGCATGTCATAGTTAAGTCAGGTCACATCTTGTTAGAGGAGAAGGGTTTGGATTCATGGGGGAAAGAGGGGGTGGCTGTGAGCACATCTGTGTGAAAGGGTTCAGGCTGGGTAAGTGAAATACCTGGGCAGAGGTGAACACCTTGGATTTCAGCATGGCTGGAGACTGGGCTCTGTTTGCTCTGGGAAGTGTAGTGATGATGGTGTCACTGCCCTCTGTCACCAGCTGTGAGCCTGCACACCTCAAACCTCATCTCTCTTTGTGCTAGAAGGGGAAAACAGAGAAGTCCTTCATGGTAAGAAGTTTCTTCCCAGGCTTGTTCTGCCACCATGTGCAGGTTTCCTCCATCCCCTTCTCTGCAGAGTCACCTCTGCGTTGCTGTTCTCCTCCAGGGGTTGAGGTTGCAGCAGGTTTTTGTCAGAGTCCCCCTCATGGAGCCTGTCAATGAGGGAGCAGAAGCACCAGACTCATCTCAGGAAGCTGAGTCTTCATCCTTGTTATCAAATGTTTAACTAAGCACAGCTAAAACACCAACCACCTTCATCCAAGAGAGGAACACCTGGGGGAGGACAGGCAGGGAGGCACTTCAGGTTTCAGAGGGCTGATGGCTCCTGCTGGTTTGAGCTTGCTGCTCACAGATGGTAACCATGGACCAAGCCCTGCATGGACTGTCCTGTGGAAGTTCTTTTCACTCCAGTGTTCCCTCTGTGCAAAGGGAGCTCTGGGATGGGCAGGAGGCTGGTGGAGGTGCAGGATCACCCCCGTGTTACTGTTCCTGTTCTTCCCTGCAGCTCTCGCAGAATAAAAGCATTTTCTGAAGCTTTGGTGCCATATTGTCAAAAAAACAGCCCGGGGTAGGCAAGAGGTATCAGGAAAGCTCTGCCCTGCAAAGCCCCCAGGGGCTTTTGTTTCCAGATCCTCACTGCTCGGGCAGGGTGAGCTCCCCACAGAGGCACCTGCCTGGCTCTGCACCTGGGCACGGTGGCTTCTCATCCCCTCTCAAGCTGCTGCCTCCCTGCTCCTTGTCTGAATATTTTTGGCATGGTCTGACCTCCCAGGGAGGCATGTCCTGAAATGCACCATGGCTCATCCTGCAGAGAGCCTCTACTCAACTGGAAGGTTATGGCTGATCTGCAAATGTCAGGTGAGGTGTTTGACTGGGAGATTTGTTTTTGAGAGGTGTTGAACATCTTTACTTCCCCTTCCTATCTGTTCACCGAACACCCTAAAAGGAAGTAGGAGCAAGGGGAACAGATAAGCCTTATCCCTCAGAAAGAAAACATTCCTGGAGTCAGGACATATCAGCCAGACACTGCCTACCTTCCTTCAGCCTGAGCTGTGCAAGGATCCCAGCAGCCAAAGCCTGAATATACCAGAATCCAGAGCCTGGGCATCCCAGCAGCCAGGAACTGGGTATCCCATAATCCTGAGCCTGGATATCCAAGATTCCAGAATCTGGATATCCCAGCAGCCAGAACTTGGATATCCCAGAATCCAGAACCTGCGTATCCCAGAATCCAGAACTTGTGTATCCCAGAATCCAGAACCTGTGTATCCCAGAATCCTGAGCCTGAGTATCCCAGCAGCCAGAGCCTGGATATCCCAGAATCCTGAGCCTGGATATCCCAGTAGCTAGAGCCTTGCTCTGGGGCTGGGACAAGACCCAGAGGTTGGAGGCTGGTGGGGGACAGCACCCAGCACTCTCAGAGCCCTTCCTGTCCTGCCTCCCTCCCCAAGGCACCGAGCTGCCAGCTCACCTGCAGTCAGGTGTGCTCTAACCTGCTGTCAAACACCCACCAGAGAGGGTTGGGTGAGGATGAGACCCCCACTCACCCCCATCAGGCTCCTGTTGGGGTCAGGGCTCTGCCCCAGCCCTCCCCTCTCCCAGCAGAGCAGGGTGTCTATTCACAGCACTTGTCAAAAATTAAAGCAGAACCTTCTTTTAAATGTTCCATTTGTACTTGGCTGCCAGAAAAGCGATTCTTCCTCCAAAAAAAATTTGCATTTAAAATTCCAAATATGCACTTTTGCTCAGACAAAAGAATGTGTGTTCCCACTTTCAAGTCGGGCTCCCTGTGACCTCTAGGTTTTAATAATTTCAGCAAAGTGTCATTTGACAATTCAAATACAGGCCGTAAGCACAGGAAAGTAAATGTCCTTTAAGATAAGCACATATTATATTGAGAGTTGATGATGAGAAGATTTCACCTACAGCTGGGAACTTCAGAGCAATGTGTATGACACTTCTGCATATTAAAAACTGCTTTGGTGAAATATTGGTATTTCCAGATTTCAGCTTTGCCAGTGTTCAAGCATTTCCACTGTTTAATTCACAAAAAGGTGTGATGGCCTTGTGTATAGAGGGTTCACTGTTTAGCCTTTGCTTCCCAATTAAAAATGAATCAGTGCTCAAATCCTGCTGGCTGCTGATCCAAGGGGGCAAAGGACCACAGCCGGGATGGCCAAAATCTGTGCTGCCAACCCACTCCTGGCCCAGAGATGTGCAGGGGGCTGAGGCTGACCCTCTCCAAGCTCTGAGCCCTCAGGATCTGCTCACTGGGGTTCCCCCCTCACTCTCTGGTTTCCCCAGCTCCCCTGGGTTTTGTTGTGCTGCCCCAGCCTCTCTCACAGAGCAGGCTCTTATCGCCCCGACACCCTACCCAGGCCCCCAGCGAGCACCAGATCAGCGTGTCACCATAATTAATAGGCCTCCCTGTGGTCCCTGGTAATCCATCCCAGGGCTGCACAGCCCTGCCTCTGTTTTGCTGAGGTACATGGGAGCCTCAGAGCTGCCCCAAACAGAGCCTTTTTCATGAAAACTGCTTCATTCAACACCTTCTAAGGGCTGCGGGCGCAGGGAGGGGGCAAGTTTACACAGATGCTTGTGTCTCAGGGCTTGCTAGCAGGTGTCTCCTAACTTTACACAGACCACCCTCACACTAAAGGGACTCTTTTGCTTTGAGCCTGTTTGAGTTACATGGCTTTGGTCTCCAGGTTCCTGTCCTGCAGGCGATTTATGGCTTTGCTGGCTGACAATGCTCCCGTGAGCACAGGGATGGGTGGCTGGGGCAGGGTGGCTTCCACGGCATCCTCAGATAGCTGGGCTCCCCTGATCATGAAATCCTCAGGCTTTCCAGGGAAAGGAAAACAACAACAACACCCCTACGGGGCCATGGGCTCTTTCATTTGTTTGTTTGTTTAAAATGGGTTGGGGGTTGTGGGGGGAAGAGTTAATGATAGGTTTGGGCAAAGACTTCCCTCTGAATCTGGCCATTTTCTGTTGCTGAGGTCATATGACAGCTGAGATTGCACAATTAGAAATGTTTTGAGGCATTCCTTGAGCCTCAAGAGGGGAGGAGGGAAGATAGTTAGGGTTTGCTGTCTGTAGTTTGGGGAACAGACACCTAGTGAGTTCTCCTGTGTGGGGTGATCATGGAGAGCATTTCTTCCATCCCAAGGGGTACCTAGCGAGCTCCAGCTGCTGCTCCTCAGGGACAGCCTGGGGTTTCTCAGGCTTTGGGAAGCTTGGGTTGGGCTTTTGCAAGATTTGTGTCCCTTTTTGCAGTTCTCTGAAACTTCTTCAGTTCTCATTGGGAGTTAGTGGGGAGGAAATGTTATTGGGGTGAAGGGTTTGGGTTGGAGGGGACCTTAAAGATCCAGGGGCAGGGACACCTCCCACTGTCCCTGCAATAAGCCCCATCCAGCCTGGCCTTGGACATTCCAGGGATCCAGGGGCAGCCACAGCTTCTCTGGGCTCCCTGTGCCAGGGCCTCACAGGGAAGGATTTCTCCCCAGTATCCCATCTCCAAGTGCAGCCCCAGCACCCCAGCAGTGCCTGCCCAGCTGGTGCAGGAGCAGGGGTGGGTGCTCAGATGTATAAATGGCATTTCTAGTTCACGTCCTTATCTGGTGCAGCAAGGAGTAGCCACAAGATTCATCTCCTTCTCCTGCTTTATCAGCTCCCACTAGAAAGGAAAGGAGGACAGTCTCCTGCTGATCACAGGGAGGTTATTGGCTGAGTTTATTCTTGGCTGCTTGATAAGTCCACGCTTCAGCCCTCATCCCTCAGGTCGTTTAATAATTTGCTCCTGACAGGGCTGTAGAGGCACCAGTTGAAGGCAGCTGAAGTGTGTCAGGCACTGGATTGTCCCTCCAAAGGCAGCTGGTGCCACTGGGGAGGGTCCCAGATATCTCTAAGGATGACTTCCCGTGCCCCCAGCCCCTGCCTCTCTCACACAATGCTTTCTAAAAGCTGTAAGGGATTAGTTTGGAGAGGCACGATAAAAAATAAATGACTTTGTTGTGCTTTTGGAACAAAATAATGCTTTAATAGCAGAATCCTCTTCAAAGTTAGCAGTTAAGAGTAAGCAGTACTTTAGGCAATCCAGGCATCTGCTGCAGGGACTTTCCCTTGTAATTAGTTAATGAGCTCGATGTACTTTTCCCATCTAATTAAGATGCCATCTTTTTAGCCTTGTTAGGAAAGGTAAACTTTTGAGACATGTCAGAGACAGGTCCCCTCACCGAGCCGTGGCTGGAGGCTGGCAGGGTGAGGGAGGCATGTGTCAGTCTGTGTGTGAGAGCTGATGCAGGATGTGACCAGGTGTGTGTCCATCTCCACTCTGGCCACCCTGCCCACTGAGAGCCCGGGGTAAAGGTGCTGAGCAGGGCCCCAGAGCAGGGCTGGGAGGGTGGGACAGCCCTTTACTATCTCCCTGCCATCAGGTGACTTGTGAGCCTGTCTGCAGGAGCACAGGGGGTGTGCACACGTGAAGAAACACCCCAGATCCAAAGAGAAGTAGCAGATTTCACCAGAGCCAGTGGATTTGCCCAAACTCAAAAGAAAGAGCTGCTTTGAAAGACCTCTGAGGGCTGGGAGCTGCAGGCCTGATGGTTGGTCAGGGCTGCGGGCTCAGAGTTTTCTCTGGCAGCAAATGAAAGCAGCCACAGCTCCAGTAGCTGTAAGCTGCCTGTGTGCTGGAGTGCCAAAACACAGGAGAGAGCACTTGGAGCGAGGATCCAAGAGGATCAGGGATCCAAGAGGGGCAGGGATGGAGTGCCAAAATAAGGAGAGAGCACTGAGAGCAGGGATCCTAGAGGAGCAGGGATCCAAGAGGGGCAGGGATGGAGTGCCAAAATAAGGAGAGAGCACTGAGAGCAGGGATCCTAGAGGAGCAGGGATCCAAGGGGAGCAGGGATGGAGTGCCCAAATACAGGAGAGAGCACTGGGAGCAGGGATCCAAGAGGAGCAGGGATCCAAGAGGAGCAGGGATCCAAGAGGAGCAGGGATGGAGTGCCCAAACACAGGAGAGAACACTTGGAGCAGGGATCCAAGGGGAGCAGGCAGAGGGACCTGCTGGCTCCTGTGCTGGGTTTGCACAGGCACCTTCACCAGAGTTGTAGAAGGGACAGGCACTGGAGCACAGCCCCTCCGTGTGCCCTGCCCGGGGCAGAAATCCCTTTGGATGGCACATGAGATAACATTCACAGACCTCCAGGCCCTCCCATCACTTGGACAGCCCCCACCCATCTGGAAGCACAGGGCTCTGGGATGTGGCTGTCCTGGTGTTGTGGGAGCTCTTTCACAGAGCATCTGGAGCTCCAGCCCCACATCAAGGTGAAAGAGACTTGGTAAAGCAGAATCACTGCTGCCTTTCACAGCCAGACACTGAACTGGTGGCCACCCTGGGATGTCTGTCAGCCTCTTTTCCCAGCTGACCCCATTTTCATATGTTCCCCCTTCATAGCTGGGCTCCAAAGCCTGGATATATTTCCTCCTGGCCTGCCATCGTGCTGATGGGATTTAAATATGAAAAGCATTGCTCTCTGTGCAAGTTAAGCCTTTGGTTAAAAGTGCAGGATGTTAAGAGGTGTGGGATTTTTTTTAGTCTCTTGTAAGGTCTTTTTCAGTGCTCCTTATGAGATGGCGTTGAAAGTCTCTGTAATATAATGATCCCACACGTGTATATGCAATATCTCTCCTCCCTTTATGCAGAGTTTTCCCAGCTAATTTCACAGTTTACTCCATTAAATCCTTGCCATCCTTTGCCATGAACTCTGGAGGTTTTTCTGCCACATGGTGCATGTGGCTGCTGCTTGTGTATCTGCCTGGAATTAATGTGGGCAGCCTTCATCTCCTGCAGCCTTTCTGCAAAGATCAATGGGCTTAATCCTTGGCCTCCAGGATCTGCTGAGCTGTCTGCCTCTTGCCCTGTGGTACAACTTTTCTTTGGCAGCTTCTGGGTAAAAGTTTCATAGAATTACAGGCTGGTTTGGGTTGGGACCTTAAAGATCATTTGTTCCACCCTGCGTGTCATATGCAGGGACATCTTCCACTAGAGCAGGTTGCCCAGAGTCCCATCCAGCCTGGCCTTGGATATTTCTAGGGATGTGGTGTGTTTGGGAAAATTCAAGTGATGGTAAATTTGCCCTCCCTGGAGTTTTTGAAATGCCAACTCCCAGAGACTCAGAGGACTGAGCCAAGAGGTGTCCCTTGGAGTGGCAGGACCCTCTCCTGAGCCACAGCCCCCTTGGGCTGCCAGGGCTGGCCCTGCTCCTGGCTATCTGCAATTGGGAATTATCCCACACCTTCACTGTTGCTCATCCCCACCCAAGTTTGGAGGACTGGTGTTGCAGACTCCTCCTTTTTACCCCCAGAATCTTCAGAATGAGAGTAAAAAGATAGAGAAACAGAGCAATTGTTGGTCCAGCTGCAATTTTACTACTCATAATTGTCTCCTCCAACCCTTTACTCAGATTTTCCTACATGGGTCAGCCCAAGGCTTCATGCACAGCCCAGCCCTGTCAGGAGTGTTCTTCCCATTGTCTTTAGCAGGCCATAAATCCTGAAGGTGACCCTCAGCTGCCCTCTCCCCCTGCACCAGGCAGCCCCTGTGCCCTCTGGGATGGCATTCCTTGGCTCAGGAGCCTTGGCACAAGGCAGGGACAAGAGGGGACACTCAGTCAGGCTGCAGACTCTGACACACATACAGCTTCCTCTTGCCCAGCCCCAAAACCAAAAAGATAAAGCAGGGACGAGAAGACAAAGAAAGAAAAGCGAGGCAGGAAAACAACACAAGCAGAAGGTTATGGCTATAAAACACATTTTGGCACAAGCTTCCCCCATAAACTGCAGGCACAACGCAGCGGGGTGAGCGGGGAGGCAAATCCCCTTCTTCCTCCCCAAACCACGCACACCTCGCTGCTGGCACTGTCACTGCTGCCACCTCGGTGTCCCCGGAGAGGGGCTGCCAGTCATTCGGGGGTGCTTTGAAGCGGGCACAAAGGAGCAAGTCATTTGAGACGCTTCCTGCCTGGTGGCCTGTATCAGCTTGTGAATCATCCCCGACGCTCCCGCTTAATCCGCTTGTGGATCTTTGAAGCCTTTTCTGTCTTGCAAACAAATGATCAACTGCAACTTATTTTTAATCCATTAAAAGGTTCCAGATATTCCCTCCTGTAAAAAAAAAACAAAACAAAATACCCGGCCTTGGAACCTCAGGGAGGAGTGAGTTTTGTAAGTATTGACTCGGTCTCCGCTGAGCACAGCCAAATATTAGCATCAATTTGTGAGTTGCTTGCGAGGAAGAAATGTCAAAGGTTCAGCTTTTGCTGTGAGCTAATCCTGGCTATTAAAATACCAGGATCTCAAGGAAAGGAGCTACAAGATGGTGTCAAAATGTCTTGGATACAGCATTGTGTATGGCACACTTGATCCAAGGGAACATGGAGTCAGATCCGGCGTTGGGAAAGAAATCCAGGGACTGTTGTCTTCCATTTGCAGCTGGAAGTACCTGGAAGGACACTGCTCTGCTCCCAGACATTTATATAACTACCCTCCCATTAAGTATGATGTGAATTAATTGATGCTTTCCATTCCTTCTTTCATGTTTTGCTCTGAACAAAAAAAAAAAACCCTAAAATTACAAAATCCAGCTGAAACTTAATTGAAAACAACAAGTTCCATCTGGGCCCACATAAATTATGGACAAAGTTGCCATTTTAAAGAACAGTTGTTGTTGTTGTTTTTTAATGCTGAACTATAAATCAGCTCAAAAGGAGTTACAATCAGCTCAAAATTGGGACCAGGTTTGCTCAAGGAGGTTGAAAACTGAGCAAAATGTTTTGGAAACAGCTCAGCTGAGCTTTGGACTTGCAAGCATCCAAGAGAGACCAGGATTTTGCACTGGACATTTCCCAACACCTAAAGGGACTCTGATAGAGATGGAGAGGGATTTTGGACAAGGACCTGGAGTGACAGGACAAGGGGAATGGCTTCAAACCGACAGACAGCGAGTTTGGATGGGATTTGGGGGAAAAATCCTTCCCTGTGAGGGTGGGCAGGCCCTGGCACAGGGTGCTCAGAGAAGCTGTGGCTGCCCCTGGATCCTGGCAGTGCCCAAGGCCAGGTTGGATGGGGCTTGGAGCAGCCTGGGACAGTGGAAGGTGTCCCTGCTCACCTGGACTAAATAACCTTTAAAGGTCCCTTCTAGCCCAGCCTATTTCATGGTTCTGTGCCCAGAGCTGGTGCTGTGTCCAGGCACTGGTATAAGAGCAGCCCAAAGGCTCTGTCCTCCTCTGAGTCATCTGCTCTTTGATGGAACCTTGAATTATGTTGCTCTGAGGCTGGTTTTAACCATAACTTAATCTGAGAACTCCTGCCACGGCACTGAGTTCCAGTTGTGTAAGCAAAGCAAATGTGTGTTTCACACCCTTCCCTGGCTGTCCTGACACTGGGGAGGGGCAGGAAAACTGCTCCTCTCCACAGTCCCCAGTTTGGGCTGTGGTGCCAATCTGGGTCCTGGGCCTGTGAGCTGCAGGTGCTTGTGCTGCTGAAATATGGGCTGAAGGTGAGAATGCCATCCCTAGAGCCAGAATGTGTCTCCACAGCACTGTCCTGCTGTCCAGCTGTAAATAGCACAGCAGAGATCCTGTGGGATGGGTCTGGAAGAGGAACTGGGAGCGCGATTGCTCTGACATGAGGAATGAAAACAACTCTGGTGAGCAGCAGGGCTGAAAGTTGTGTAAAATCTGTAAATTGAGTGCAAGGTGCTGCTGCCCTTGGGAGGCTGACTGGGCTATTTTTTGGTATTTATTTAATCACTGCACATCTTTAAGACACAAATACTCAGCTGGTCCTCCTTCCTTTTTGGCTGACTGCACCTTGTGGAGTTGAGCATCCTCCTGTGATGTGTAAATGATGAGTGACTGCTGGTGATCAAAGAGCACTGGCTTGATAGACACATTTCAGCTTTCTGTTTGATACCTGGGTGGCATTTCCTATCAGCCCTCATATCCCAGTGTATCTTTTTCAAAACATGCATTTACTGGATTAATTCTCTTCAGGCAGCCAGTTCAGTGGGAGCCGTTCCTTCTTCCAGCCCTGCTTCTGCCAGGCTTGCCATGGCAGTCCCTTTGCTTCTGTGAGTAACTGCAGGCACCCCAGGATCCCCTGGGATGTGATTCAGATGTGCAAATTTTGTTCTGAGCAGGAGTGGGGGGATTAGGATCGAGTTACTGGGAAAAGTGTTAGTCCTGTGTGGTGGTAGCACGAACAGAATGAAATCCCAATCTCCTGCCATGTGGAAAAGAGGATGGGGGAAACACAAATTGTCCATCCCATCTCTGTGTACAGCAAAGGAGCTGTACAGGTGCCTGCCTGTCCATCAGACCAGTGGGGTTGGGACCCTCAAATCCTTCAGTAGGGTTGTCAGAGCCTGAGGAAGTGCTTGGAGTCAAGGCATTGCCCTCCATGCAGATTTCAGGTGTGAACTGGAGCATTTCTGCTGCAGCTTATTGGAAAATCCACAGTAATTCAGAAAAGCCACAGCAATTCACACCAGAGGATGGAAAATACTGTATTTTATAAAATTTTTCATTTTTAAAAAGACAGCTGGAATTACTGTTCTACTTTTGTCAAAGGAAGGCACCAGTTCAGAGTGTGGGAAATGCTTTAGCCTTGTCCCTCTCTGATATTTCCTTTTCCCTTTGGTCACAAAGAAGAAGCAAATCAGCCTCTGCCCCTGTCACATCCTGGAGGAAGTTGCTCCCTGTGTGCAAACCTGTAGGGAAAGGGAATTAATTATAGGTGATTTGTATTTGGATCCAAAAGACTCTTTCTGCTGAGGGAGAACTGATCTGTAGGAGCATCTCACACTTTGCATTTGTTCCTGTTTTTCTGGGAGCTGGAGCTGAGGTCTGAGGAGTGGGCACAGCCTCTCCCATTGCTGGAGTGTGAAGGGGTCCAAAATGTGGTGGGCAAAAGCCAAACTGGAGAGAAGTGATGGTTTGAAATGGTGTCCTCATCCCAGAGAGGCCTGTGTCCTTCTCAAAATGACAGTCTGGTATGTGCTTTGGAAAACTGTGGTTTCCATGTCCCCTGGGGACTGGAGGGTTTTCCTCCACCACCTCCAGGAGTGAGGAATGGGGAGTGAGACCCTGACACTGTCAGGGCTTGCTGCAGAAATGCTGTGGTTATATGGCAAATTGTTCTTTTCCCACTGTTTAACCTTCCAAAGTGATGAAAAAATACTTCAGACTCCTGAAAGCAGCGGTGAATGTCCAGCATTGGCTCCAAAACATTACAGGAATCACAAGGACTTTGATCTCCAATCACTCCACCCCCTTCTACTTTCTGTCGTTTAAGATTTACCAAACGTTGCACCTCTTTGCATCAAAATTCACCTTTGTTTTGCTACAGATAATCACCAAACATGATAATAACAATAACATTCTGAGGAAATCTCCCTGTGGCAACAAGTAATTGACCCAAGAATTTTCACTACAAGGAATTTTTTTTTTTTTTTTAATAACCACACAGCACTGGAGATGCTCGTCCGTTGGGGGATGCACTGCTATTGTTCTCATCAGTCCTGATGCTTTGCCTTCACCCTTTGAGTTCTCTCAAAGGATTGAGATTATTTGGTTTCTTTGAAGAACAAAGGATAAAGAATTTTTTTTAGATGACTGGCTATTTTGATCTGCAAGGTCTGCACACAGTGTGAGGGAACAAACATCACTAAATCATTAAGGGAAAAGGGAAGGGTATGCATAATGGAAAGAGAAACACAAAAGCCACCGAGTCTGGTGGTTGCAGCCGAGCCTGGGCGTTGTTTTCAGCCCCACTGCTGATCCTGCACAGGGTTTGTTGCTTTGCTTCCCTGGGCCTTGGTTTCTGCAATCGATTATTTGGCACCCCAACACTCACAGCCACTTTGCCAGGTTTAGTTATAGTTCCCAATGCCTTTGGAGAAATAAAGGATATTGAGTAGGATGTCTTATTTAGCCAGCACCTGTCTTGAAATGGAGGTTTAAAGTGTCATGGAAGTGTCCATGAAAATCCTCTTTGGCTGCCTGGATTCCCTGTCTGTGCCTGGACTGAGGATGCCAACCTCAGAGGGCACCTTGAGGGACACAGCTGGCCAAACCAAGGTGCCTCTTCTTCCCCAGGAGCTGTAAGGATTTGGAGCTTGCCCTCCTGTTTTCCAGCTCTACAGAAAATGGAGATCCCTTGGAATCTGTATGGAACACAAGCATACCTCCCATTCAAATGTGCCTTTTCCATCTGGGGAGATAAGAAAATATCACATGTTCTGAGGAAATAGGATTAGCTTGTAATTAAGCAGAAATCCTCCTATTTAGCATAACATTTTTTTTTTCTTTAATTAAAGAGTGATTATTACCTGCTAATTACGGGGTACACAATATACATAAAGCAATGGCTAATTTGTATATGAGTGTCTATTTTTGTTCTGTTCGAAAAAAAATTAAGCTTTAATACAGTCATTTATCCAGATGCATAAGCAGAAGATGTCTTCTGGACTTCGAGCTAAACAAACAGCATCCTGCTGAGCCGAGTCCACGCTGATCCTGCCAGCTGGAATGCAGCAGGTGATGCTGTAGCTGACTTAAAAATGTTCAGCTTGAGGTGGTCATCTGAAAGGGGAGCACACAATGCACCTCGAGGCTGTCACAGACTGTGCAGGTCAGTGCAAGGCTGTTGTGGAGCTGTGAACCACAGAGGAATCCTGAAATCTGGGGGAGTTTTAGCCTGGATCCGAGCTCTGCAGTGTGATCCTTGGCCAGGGCCTGGAGCTGTGCTGGGCTTCTCCCAATTTTGGCAAGGAACTAAAAACCTTGTGTAGTTCTGACAACGTTTGGGCTTGCTCAAGTGAGTTTGAGCTGTGTTGTGGCTGCACTTTGCCTTTTCCTGGTGGATCTTGGGAACCGGTTTACTTGAAGCTGTGCAGGGTGAGTGAACTTACTTCCCTCAGATTTTGATCCCCCTGACACCCACCAGTTTTAGATTTAGTTCTGCATTCTGCAAACACTTAAGCATGTTTTGTTTCCCACACTGACCAGGAGTGCTCACTCACACACAACCAAACACATGTGCTGGTTTACACAGCGTCCAAGAGGCTGCCACAAATATTTCAGGTTTAACTTCCATTTTCACATCCCTTTGAATTGGAGCTGGTCTCCTTCCAGAAACTGCCCTAATTAGTCACTTTGATGCTCTAATCCCCTTCCTGCCCTTCGGACACATGGATTTGTGAATGTCCCTAATCTCCATTGGGGATTTTTCCTGGTTATTCCAGGGTCCAGATGTCTCCTGGAGATGAGTGAGTGCTCCTGACACACAAGTAGCCATGTTGGTCGTGGGGTTAATCAGAATAACTTCTTTTGAAAACACACAAAGGGGGAAAACATCACCTTGGCTGGAGTGCCACTGCCACGTGGGAAAATATTCCCGGCTGTGGCTGGCTGTCCTTGAGAAGTGAACAGTCCTGGTGTGCTGCACCTCTGTGTATTGGCTGCTGACTGTGCAGCAGGGTAACACCTGAGGGAGGGCACTGCCAGGTGGCACAAGGCCTCTTTTATTCAGGAATATGGATTATCTTCCAAATTCCAGCAGCACTGTTCTGCTCTCACCAGCCCAGCCTGGCACCTGAGCAGGCTGGGTTCAGGTGTGCTCTCCTGCCTGAGCTTTGGGTGCACAGGACAGGCTGTTGTCCCTGATTTGGGGGGGCAGGACAGTCCCTGTCCCTGGCACAGGAGGTTGATGCCAGCCTGTGCTATGCCCTGCCTGGGAGCCACCCCCATGCCTCTGCTTCCTGCTCGTAGTCAAGAAATATTAAAGTCTACCTTGCAGGAAAGTGAGGCTTCCTCAATTAATAAACGTGCTCACAGGCTTGCCAGATGAAAGAAATGTAAAATACCTTGATAGCTTCCTTTATGATCATTAATAATAGTATAACTTACCTGAAAGGCACAGAGCGTGTCCCCAGCGAGTTCTGATCTCTTGTCATGCCTGGCTATGTGGGATGGGTAAGGCTCTGTCTCTTTGGGGAGTTGTTAGATGAGAAAACAGGCAGCAGAGATTTCTCCACCCCCTGCTCTGCTCTATTCCCAACACTGCTTCGCTCCCAAGGATCAATATCTGAACTGAGAAATTACATTATTAAGCTGCACATTGTAATCAGACATCAAGTAGAGTCCAGTTCCCCCCTTGGCTCGCATTAGCATGCCCTGGTGGAGTGCTGGTGCTTTTGAAAAGATGAAGAGCATCATCCATGCAAAATTTGTGGGGTGCAGGAGTGGGCCAGGCCTTGTGCAGAGCGTGTCTGATGACTCTGTGCCTCACAATTTGCATTACAGAAAAACAATCTTTTATTTATTTAAGTTGGAAATCCCTTTGCATCTGAACTTCAAGTGTGCAGCAAACACACTTTGATCATTTTAATGCAGAAGTCACTGATTTACAATAAATATTGTGTTTTCTTTTCATACTTCTTTTTGTTCTTTGAGGAGATTAGAGCAAAGGAAGGAAAATAATTTTTGACCTCATTAGAATTGCTCGTGGTGGAAGGAAATGTGCAGAACGAGGAAGATGCTGGGCTTCAAACAGTCCCAAGCTAAGGACAGGCATTACAGCATGGATGGGTCAGTAATTCCTGCAGCTGCTTAGGGCTGGGAGAATGACTCTACTCAAAGTGCCTCTGAATGGGATTTGGGCGAGTCTTCTTGTTTTCTGTAAAGGATCAGGAGGGAATGATGGATCCTGAGACATATCCTGGCGTGGGGTGCACCTGATAATTTGCCCTTGTGGGGTACCAGATTTGTGGATCCCTGAAAATCACCTATTTTACTATTTAATCACACTCTGTGTGCCCAGCTCTGAATTTGTGCTGCCAAGCCATGATGGGGACCAGGATTAAGCCCAAAAGGGGCAGTGGAATGTTAAAAAAGCAGCAGCTTTTCCAGAGCATCAGGCATGGTTCCACCCTCAGGTTAGAAAGACCCCAGCCAGCAGGTTTGAGAGATCAGTGAGCTCGGGATAGGGTCAGGCAGCAGCTGATATGCTAAAGCTGGTTTTTGGGAATGGGTTGTTTGTTGCAGCATCGTGGTGGGTTGTGCTCCTGCCCAAGGGGACTGAGCTCCCCCCCAGCACTGCTCCTCGCAGCTTCCCAGGGAAGCTTTCATGTGGATTTGCAGAATTCCTAGTTCCTCCCCCTTTTGGGGATAGAAATAGATACAAAGTGGATACTAAAAAAAACCAAAAAACAAACCCCTAACAAAACCCAAAGCAAAAACAAACAAAAACCACAACAGAAACAAAATCCCCCCAAACGTAACAAAGCCACAAAAGAACCCAAAACCCCAAAACAAAGAAACCACTCCCCCCAAATCCCATCCAGCCCACCTCGAACAAACACAGCTTTCTTCTGGAGCAATGCAGTGGAAAGGGAAGGGCTCAGGTCCCTTTATTCCCCCCCTGCACTGACACTGATCCGAGCTGACTTGGGGCTTTGTGGCCTTCCCGATGTCAGGAGCAGCAGGTCCAGCTTCCAGGTGTGAATTCCAGCCCTGCCCCCCTTTAAAAGGGGCATTTCTTGCTGGGCAGGCTAGGACAGAAAACAATTAAACAAAAGGAGTGGTTTGCTTTGGGGTCACTCCTGCCTTTCCCCCTCTGTCCTTTGCTGCTCTTTTTATTTCCTTATTCTACGTGGGCTCCTTTTACTTCATTAAGTGTGTTGGGTTTTTTTCTTTTTTTCGGTTTTTTTTTGTTTGGTTGGGGTTTTTTGGGGGGTTTTTTTGGTGGGGTTTTTTGGGTTTTTTTCCTGTTTGTTTGTTTGTTTGATTGTTAATTTGGGGGTTTTTTGTGGGTTGTTTTTCTTTTTTTGTCATCCTGAAGCAAACCTATGAAATCATATTCCTGGTCTAAATTTCTAAAGAAAAGTCCAGAAGGAAACTCACGTTGCTGGGACTGTACTCAGGGGTGTAACTGGAACCAGCAGGAGCCGTGGGGATGTTTGCTGCACCAGGCAGTTTGGATACTACAGGCCATAAAGGGTTATTTTGTACTTGGTCAGAAGTCCCCAGCTGCTTTAACGGTTGTGTATATTAAATTTGCAGTCCTTAGCACCAGGAGCATATGTGGGGAAGGAGAAGGATGGATTTGCTTTTTACAGAGAGGGATATGAGTAAAGAAACTGAGAGGCATCTCCCAAAATGAGATTTCTTCCAGTGTAGGGAGCTCGAAATCCAGGCCACCACCTCCCTTTCACTCCATGCTAATTTATTGTTATCCTGGATTGCAAGCAGGACAGTTTAGCCCAGAAGTGATCCACTCAATTATCTGCTACTGTGTTACTTCAACTACAAAGAGACCAGAGACACATCCCCTTATCCCGAGCATCTTGGGCAAACAAAGCAGGGGGGTTAGTGGCAGTGTAAACACATTTAAATTACCCTCTTTGCAAAACCCTGATCACTCATTATGGTCAAATCCAGCTGGATGGAGCCAGAGTGGCACTTGAAGGTTTTTGTCTGCTGGGAAAATGTGTGTGGAGAGCTGTGAATAACAAACCCGAAGTCACCGTGCCGTGTCCTGAGGACGTTGCAGTCCTGGGCTGACCAGCAGCTGTCCTGCTCCATCCTGGCTTTCAGGATCTCCTGGTCAGGTGTGACTCCGCCTGCTCCTCCTAGGGATGGAGCTTTGCACACAAGGATTATCAGTACAGCACTCACAGGCTGCTTTTTCTACTGGAGGCAGCTCTGGGAAGGGATAAAACCTCAGAGATAATTTGTGAGCCCATTTTGCACCCAAATGCATCCCCTCCTTCAACCTCAGCAGGTGGAGAAGACCAAGAAGGGCATCTTAGGGACACATTCCCACTTTTCCCCCACGGTTTTCCATTGTCACAAAGGCATTGGCACTGCGATGGGCACATGTCCATGGGATCCTGCCCAAAGCACACCTGACCCTGCCAGCCAGGCTGCTGGTTGTCACCCTGCAGGTGTCCCAGGGCAGGTGGACACTTCTCTGATCCAGTAATCCCAGTCTGGGCAGCTGAAACACCAGAGAGATGGTGGGGAAAGTCAATCCCAGCAAAATTTTGATTGGAAAGCAGCCAGTCCAGGCTGCTGCTGCATGCCCTGCATCCCTCAGGTGTGTGTGGAAGGTGCTGTGCAGGGTTTCCCTGCAGTGAGCCCTCCTTATCCAGGCTGTATGTCAGCTGGGAATTTGCTGGGAGAAACACCACCCCAAGCTAGGGACAGAAATCTCAGCACCCCTGGGAGAAGCCTGCCTCTGCCAGTGCCAAACTGGGAATGTCCAGAAGCTGGACTGAGGGAATTGGCAGGAAGACGTGCAGGAGCTGGTGATTCCACCTGGATCCACCTCCCTCTGTCTGAGAAACTGAGCCCCAGGTCCCCCCTTTCCCCAAGATGTTTGGAAAGGAACAGTAGTTTTCACTTAAGCCTGATTTCTTGTCAATCTAATTGGATGTGATCCCTTCATGATGCAATTCCTTTCACGCAGTGAGCAAGTTTTGCTGGGAATACTCTCTGGATCTTGGGGGGTTCCAGTGGGGCTGAATTCCTCCTTTCCTGCGAGTGGGATTAGGAAGGCTCTTCCAGGATGGCACCAGCACATCCTGAGAAACCTCCACCAAAGCTCAGCCAGCGTTTTCCAGTTATCATCTAGTGGCTGACTGAGTTTAGGTTTTCTGCTGACAATAAAACAGTGGGTAAAAGGAAGTGATTAGCAGCTTACAACTGTATCTAGTTCCTCCTGAGCAAAGCTCTCTGCTTTATTTTGGATTTTGGAAGATGAACTGTACAGTATATTGTTTGAAAAGGCGTCCTCTGTTTTGGAAAATCTCCATATATTTTGTTTCCATGTTATCTGCATGGTTGTAATTAGAAAGTTATGTGCCTGCTACATGACCTCCTCATAAAGAACATATTTAAAGTGAGACAATAACATTCAATTCCCTTTCTAAACCATCAAAAAGAAAATGGTTTTCAAGGCATTTCTTCCTCCTTCCCAATTCCCTCCCTCTGTCCACTTGGGTGGTCTCATTTGACAAGTTTTACAATAGAGGCCTTTTTTTTTTTCATGGACAAACATGTAAGTGCAGGAGAAAATCTGGAACTGGGAAACAAATGCTCCCCCCCCACTTTCCCCAAGAAAAACTCAGAGGCTGAATCTCAGCAGATCCTGGCAAAGGCAGGGTGAGAGGGAAACCTTGCAAAGGGAAATCCAATTTTTTTTGTTGTTGTTGTTGCTGTGTACTTTCATTCTTGCTGTAAAATTCCCAAATCCATGCCCATGGGAGGGACAAGCATGTGCCAGGCCCCTGAGGAAAGCTGGGACAACGATGGGGACCCACCTGTGGCAGAACCTCAGCTTGTCCCTGCTCCAGGGCAAGGTGAAATGCATGGGATGGGCACTGGTGGGGCCACCAGAATCTGCAGATTTTAGATAAAATTGCATTTCAGGGGAACAAGCTGGAGCACTGTGTGCCTGAATATTGCTCAGAGGGAATAAGGATAAGACTTGGAGGTGATACTGGAATTAAACAGGAGCTGCTGTGAGGAGAGCTCACTGGAGCTCTGCTGGGAGTTAGAGAAAATGCAATTTTCTGTATGGCAAGGATGCAGAAGATGAGGTTGATAATGCCTGTTTTTCACCCTTTAGTCCCCAGGATCCCCAGGTTCTGTGGGTGTTTGCTGTGCTGGAGCTGGCATGGCTTTCCCAGGCTCCTGGCCACGAGTGCCACACACCATGGGCTGTCCCCTGCTCAGGGAAATGCTGCCTTTGGGAACCTGTCCCTGCTCTCAGCAGATGCCTCTGGCTTTGTAGCACCCTCAGAGCTCAGGGAAGGGGCTGTAGGTACAGTGTGGGAGCAGGAGCTGCTCTTGGGGCTGTGCTGGATCAGTGCTGATGACTTTGGAGCTGTGATTCCCTGGAGTGAGCTGTGTCTACACCATACCAGCAGGGCTCTGTTGCCTTTTCAACCTTCACATGAGCAGCCTCCTGATTTTAGCACCCTGGATCACCAGAATTGCACATTTCACTTTGCACGGTCACTGTGTCACACGGGAGGGGAGCACTTGGGGCACCTGGAGAGAAAGGCAGGGGGAGCAGAGAGCAGAGCCAGGTCTGACACAAGGTGGGGATAACAGAGCCCAGGTGCACCATGAGAACTAAGGAAAATAATTTGCTCATATATGATAAAATGGAATAACTGGAATAACTGTCCAATACTAAAGTGAATGATTGATTCCACTCATCTGGAGGAGAGCAAAATGAGGATTGCTCTGCTCACTGTTCTGGGAGGGTGCTGCTCCTGCAGGGAGCCGCCTGCATCATGTCTTGGCTATGGCTACCAGAGAATTAACAGAACAACATTTGGGAGCTCCCAGCATTTGACTTTGGTAGCCTTTGCAGGATCACAGCCCTGCAGAGAAATGACCTGCTAGGAGGAGCTCACCTGTTCTGATCAGCTCAAGTATGAGCATGATTATCCTTTCCACTGCTGCCCTTTTAAATCACTTTGCCAAGCTAAGAAGCCTTTAGTATAAATAAGGTTTTATGTTCAAGACCACAAGCATCAGAATTGGAAAGTATTTGCAGCCTCCACTTCTTTCTGCTTGTTCAGCTCAGCCAGGCCAGAATGGCAGTGAAGGACAGCACCTGTCCACCCCAGGCTGCTGCTCCTTCTGGATGTGCAAGCAGGAGCCTGTTTACCTCCTCTCATCCTGTAATGATCTCTTTGTTCCCCAGCTTGTGTGTTTGTGCAGCAGAGGCCCCACAAGCAGAAAGCAGAGCAGCTCTCCCAAGAGCAGCATTGTGCCTGGGGGATTTTCCATGCTGTGGTGCCAGGGCACAGGTGCACAGCCAGGGAGCAGGGGACATTTTCTGGGCTGGTGACAGCTCCGTGGCTGATTGTTCTCCCACCAGGCAGGGCCTGGGATGTGTCAGGGGCAGGGCTGCAAGCCGGGCTTTCAAACAGGTGAGCAGCAGCTTTTCCTGAAAGCCCATAAAATAATCGTCATAAAAAAATCATGAAGCTGTAAAATGTATCAGGGAGCCTCCCACCCAGACTCTGGAGAGGGGAGCTATGCTGAGCTGCACCCTGTGAGAGGCAGAGCTGTCACTGGGAACTTCTCTTTGAAGCTGGCAGAACATTTTGTGCATTTTTTGGATTAAATCTACGTAGGAGAAAGAGCACTCAAAGATGGGTGAATGCAGCAGAGCATTCCTCAGTCTGCACAGAATTATGGAATGGTTTGAGGTGGAAGGGACCTTAAAATCATCTGATTCCATGGGCAGGGACATCTTCCACTATCCCAGGATGTTCCAATCCCTGTCCAGCCTGGCCTGGGACACTTCCTGGGATCCAGGGCAGTCACAGATTCTCTGTACCAGGGCCTCCCCACCCTTACAGGGATGAATATTTTCCTAGTATCAAACCCTGCCCTGTGTCAGTGTGAAGCATTCCCCCAATCCTATCTACACCTGCTCTTATTTCTAACCCACCTTCTCTGTGCTCCTCTTTGCCTTTCTCCTGCAAATAGCTCCTGCCACAGCCCTGTCTGCAGGAGTGGCTCAGTAAATGGGTCAATTGGAATCAGGGCTGCAGGACAGTCACGTCCAGCTCTGGACATTGCAAACCAGGGACTGAGTCACTGGCTCAGTGGGACTGAACTGCCCAGTCACATTTACCTACATGACAAGAACTTCAAATACAATCCAGTTTTTGTCAGGCTTCTTTTGTAGTTAGTCATGTCTTAGGAGCTGGAGAAACACTGGTATAAAAGTAATTCATGAACAATCAGAAAGTTATAAACCCAATTGGAAGTTATAAATGAAAAAATGTGACAGGTTCTCTTACAGCTCTGTGCACTCCCTGTCTGTCTGTCTGTCTGTCTGGGCCTGCAGACTTTGACACTGAAGTGACAGCAGTGATATTGTGAATATTTAAAGCCTAAGCCATCATCAGCATTTCCATTCAGGTTATTGCTTTGTGTTGTCTCTGGCATTTTATCTTCACTGCAAATGAGGTTTGAGATCTCCATCTGGTCCTGGTGGACAAAAGCTTTCTTAGAGAAAGCAAACAGCTTCAGCAGCAGCTTCAAAGCTGTTGGGAGTCTCATGTGGGGATGGGAAAGCAGCTCTGAACCTGTTGGATTTCACATCCCATAAAACACAAATTGGACCATAATATTCCTGTCACTAAGTCATTCTACTGCATTGGACCACTCAAAGCATCATTTCTTCTTTCTCCAGCTTTTTCCCCTTAATTTTTTGTAAAGCAGTGGGATGAAGTCCACGTGGTAGGGCATCAAAGTGAAATTCTGAATCCCCCACAAGTAAGGGGACACAGGACACCCCTGTACCTCCAGGAAGGAGCTGGATTAAGACTGTGGAGCAGGAATAGCACTGGGTTTTCTCCACCCCCAGAGGATGGAGGTTATCTCCTTCCCATAACAGCCCTTACCCCAGTGTGGATTCCATGGGCTATTTTAGGCAGTTTGCCTCAGGGATGCACAGTGATGGAATCATTCCCAGTACTTAGCTGGAATCAAAGAAGTGAAATTCTCAAAGGTTAATGAATAGACATTGGGTAGGAAAAATGGGGGAAAAATAATATCTTTTAGTTGACCTTATCCTGTGAGACCAGTGGGGTTCCTGTGCCTCTAAAGTTCATCCTATACTTGGCAGTGTTGGGTTTGCAGTTGGACTCGATGACCTTAAAGGTCTTTTCCTGCCTAAATGAGTCTGTGATTCCATTATATTTATAGCCAGATTTTGCTCCATGCAAATCCCTAACACAGCCTGTGTTCAAGGATATCTGTGTGGGTTTTTCCAGCTGTAGCTGAAGTTATTCAGTACCTGGGGGCAGAGGAATAAACAGCACTTGGGTGCCATGGGGGTTCCAAGGTGAGGGAAGTGAAGTCCCACTATTTACCCCTCAGTCTACTAGAGATTTTAAATGACAATTATTTTATATATGGTCTAAAGATACAATGTTTTATATATAAAAATGGGTTTATTTCTAATTTTTATTAATTTTTCCTGCACAATTGAGCTCTTGGTGCCCCTCCTGGATGAGAGGTGGAGAACACACCTCCTACAGCCCAGTTTGCTGGGGATATTGTGGCTCTCCTTATGGGCTGATGTGGAATCAAAACTCCAGGGTGTTTTCATTTACTTGGAGGAGAGGCTTTGAGCGACAGATCAAATGGCCAGATTTTAGTGTGTGTTAGGAAAATTAGTTAATTTGGCTAGAGAAATCAAGGTTCCCCATGGAGTTTGCAGGGTAGAACTTGCTTCAGATGGTTCATAAACAAAGGGATGTGTTGCTAGGATTGTGAAGTTCAATAGATTTTTGCTTTTGCAACCCACTGTTGCAGTTTTACTCTTTCCCTTTTTGTCTGGGAGACATTTCATTGCCTCTCACTTTTTATGTTTTCCTTCTGATTTTTATTTAATATTATTATTTGTTTTTTAAAATTTTGATTTCTTTCAACAATCCTAACAGCAGGATTTGCATTTGCAGACCGTTTCAGGGGACATTAGCAAACCCCCAGACGATAAATAAACAGCAAAAATATCAAGTGAATTTTAGCAGAAGGGATGTTGGGGAAGCCTGGCCAAACCAAAAGCATCTCAGCTGGGTTAGGCATGTGCACCCTTGTGCAGGTGAAGGTGGGGATCAGGAAACAGGAGTACAACGCTGTGGGAAGTGTGTGCAAGGCTGTTCCATCCCATAGCTTCCTCTCTGTCACCATTACCCTTAGGCACGGTTAAGTTGTTCCACCAGGATGGCCTGGCATGCCTCCCAGTGCCATGGTGTTCCTTAGTGACTCCCTGGGTTTGTTCTCTGGCTGATGTTGCCCAACAGACCAGGATTCCTTGATCTTGCCTTGCTTGGATTCTTTCAGGAACTGCAGCCCTGTGTCCAAGGCACTGAGCCCTTTTACATAATTGGGCAATATTTGCATTAAGCTGAGCTGTTCCTTTCCAAATGAGGGTGAGTGGTTGTTCCTTCCATTCCCAGGAGTGCTGGTGTGAGGTCCAGGGCTCTGGATCAGGACACACGCCGAGTCTGGGACAGAGGGCCTCAGGAGAACATTTGTTCCTTATGTTTTTCCCTGGAAGCAGCTGGTTTTCCCCTTAGGGCAGGGCACTGGCTGTGCCTGAAGGCCATTTGGAAATGGAGGGCAGGATTCAGTGCAGGGCTCTGCTCTTGCAGAGGTGCTAAGTGGATGTAGTGCCAAGGGCAGTGCATTCAGTTCCTTAGTCCAAGCCAGTTTGGAGCTGGGCACCCGAGGATCAGCTCCTGTTGTCCTGGATGCAGTGGAGTCCATGCACATGAGCACAGCCCTCAGGTGCCAGCAAAGCAGGAACGGTGGCTGAAGTTGCCAGGGGAATGTCCTTCCCCCCATTTGAGGGGTGTGTATGTGTGTGTGTGTGTGTGTGTGTGATTCACTTGCCAGCTTTGTCCAGCTGGAATTACCCCTGCACCTTCTTTCCAATAAAATACTGATCTCATGACTATTCCCAGAGGTGGCACCTCAGTGGGTCAGAAAGTGAGGCTGTTGTCAGTTGGGATGTTAATTTTTGTGTTTGCTCTGCTCCCTGCACACCAGTACAAGACAATGAGTTACAACTTGGGCTTCAGAGGGCTTTTTTAGAGAGTGGTGCTTTTATTCTCATACACTATCTCATCCTCTCCCTTGCTGTATGTCTGATTTAGCAGAGTGGTTTAACATGGGCTTGTTCCCCCCTTTCTCCTCCTCTTGTCTCTTGCTGATATTTGTAAGCAAATCACTTCTGTTTCATATGTGAAAGATAAAGAATGAGGTTGTTGTGTGCACTGGGCAATAGAGATGATGGCTGAAATGGCTATTAATGATTGTTCCAGGCATGCCCAGGCATGACTTTAATTTCTTGCTAATTCCAGCTCTGGCAAAGCACACTGGTAGCACAGTCCACAGCTTCACTTCTCCTGGAACCAGCCCAAAAATAGGTGGTGCTGTCCCTGAGCTGTTCTCTAAAGGGGATCAAGCCCTTGGTTGGTTTCTAGCCCATCAGTCTGGATTTCCAAAAGCAGTTTTTGATTCCTTAGATTTGGTTTTCACAAAGGTTGCTCCAAGCTTAGTGAAAAAGTTCAGTGTGGACTTATGCATGACTGAAAATTGAGATATTTAATCCCAACAGTCATGTCTGACAATGACAGTCATTAAGTAAGTGATTAGTTCATCTGTGACAGTGTTGAGGCATGAAAATGCCATAATTTTGGGTGCAGACCAGCTCTGTTGAGCAGGGCAGTCATGCCCAAGAGAACCACAGGTTTTGCCTGTTTTCAGTAGCCTCCTTGAAACAACATTTTTTATAACCTTAACAACTGGCTCCTGTTTCTCCTCTGGCAGAGAGGCACTATCAGAGCACTAATTGGAGAGGGGGAGTGAAGGGAAAGGGCACAAAACCCAGGAGGAAAATGGGGGAGAGTAGACCCCAGAGGCTAAGCTTAATGCCATCAGCCTTGGATGGAAATTTTCCCCTTTCAGGCCACAGAAACACGACTTTTTGTGGGAGTAAAAAGAGGAGAGGCACGATAAGGCTGGTGAAGTCAGTGCAGTTGGTGCAATGAACCCAGGGCCGTTTCCTGGGATGCCTGACAGAAGTTTCCTTCTGTGGGAAAAATCAACGACTGGAATAGGTCTGTCTTTTTTGCCATGGCAAACCTACACTTAAGTGTGATTAAAATGCTTTCGGCAAAGGAAATACCCTGTAGTTTAAGCCAAACATGGGGACATCCTCTGTGCCTCTGATTGATGTTATGGTGGTTTGTGTGGTGTACTATGTCCTGAACCAGGCCCAAGTCAATTAGGCACCATTTCAAAGTATTTTCTCATGCAGCCCAAGGTTTTGCTCGTGCCAGTGAAATCCGAGGCTGGGGGAAATGATAGCAGAAATGAATTCTGCGAGCGAGCGCAGCCGGGCCATCGGGTTAGCAGGCAGCAGGCACTGCAGGATTCCCTGCTTCAAGAAGCAAGATGCCTTTTTCAAGTTGAGAGATTTAATGGCCTTTTTGCTGAGATCAAGTGCAGTATTGGTTTAATACCTGATACAAGCTCTATCAGGAAAGTATATTCCTCCCTTTGCAGGGGGACGAAGCGATCTAACCATGAAATAATCAGATCCTTACAGTTCTTTTCTACCCCTAGACCAGGTGGGATTTCTGCCCCAGAGACACCATCTAAAGCACATTTCCACTCAGCCTTTGGCTGTTTGAAGCTTTCAGACAATCACAGTGTGGGAAAGGACAGTCCTTACAAATCTTTCGCCCTTTCAGTCCCGAAATATCATTCCTTGTGATGGAAGAGAGTAATAACATGTGAGAGCACCATCACAAGCCAGCCAGCAAAGGAAATAACAGGGTGACCTTATAAAATCAGGCCCAAAAAACCCACCCAATTATAGGGTTAAATGCCACTGAAGTAATGATTTCTCCTGGTTTATCTCACTCATGGTACACTGCATTTTAAACCCAGCCACTGGGGACATGTGAAATGGTGCTTAAAGCATCAGTGGAAGGTTCCTTCGTGCTACAGAGATATTTCCATGTATTCCAAAACAGCCCTGGAGTCTGGGCAGGCAAGGAGTGAGCTTAATGCCTTCCTTTGTAGTAGGAGATCTTTGAAACTCTTATTTGATCGTTTCCCTAGATTAGGATGATTCTGGGCTGCTTTGGAGGAATGTGTTCCCCCTGCCCACCAACCCCCTTTTCGAAAGTGATAAGGCATCTGTAAATGAAAATACTCTCTGAAACTCTGCACAGAACCTCCTCTGTACACAGCTTTGAAGCAGAGCCGCATGAAGACCTCTGTACCAGCTGAAAATATCTTGCAAACTGATAAAGAAGTGCAGGTATAGCTAAAATCCACTGTGTAATGAGGATTAGCAAGCCTAAGGAGGTTTGTTTGGATTGAAGATTGAGTTGAAATGTGTGAGGCTTGGGTTTGACCAGAAATAAACTGAACTTGGATTTCATCAGATGCCTCCTGGCCCCCTCCCGTCCTGCTCCTCCTCACCCCACTCCATGTTCAGAGTAAATACTTAGAGCTCATCATTTTAAAAGGAGCTGTTTAATTTTCCCACCGGCCCAGGTTCTCGTTAAATGTGCTGTGCTTCAGTACAATCCTCCACTTTCCCAACCAGCCCTCAGCTCCCTGCATCTCCCTACCTGTGTGCTGGGCTGTATTGATCTCAGATATGTGGGCAATTGCTCCGTGGAATACAGCCTGAAAGGACCCTGTTTGATCCAATGATGATCCTATAGCAGATATTCTGACTAATTGTATCCATGGAAATCAAGTGCACTTTAACTAATGAAAAAAAAAAAAAAAAAGAAAAAAAAAAGATGGTGTGGTCAAAGCTTATTTGAAGAAATGACATGTTTTAAAACCTGACATGACTTAAAACAGAATCATATAAGTTCCTTTGCTAAAACACTTTCAGGATATATTAGGTATAACAATAGTTTTCTACATGAAAATGGCTTTGAAATCTTAAAAGAAAAGTATTTTAAAAGAAAAGAATTTTTGCGGTGCATTAAATTGGACGTGAATATGACAGATTTCAAAGACTGTCAAAATAACGAATTTACATCATAAATGCACAGGCTCCCTTTTTAAAGGCCTCTTCAACAACTCAGGAAGGCGTTTAATGGTGAGCAAGTTCAAAGTGTCATGGACTCCCACTGGTATAAAAAGGAGGCAATACCCACTATACTCTCTGTGTTTCAGATAATGTATCTGTCTCTTTTCAAGTTAATAAACTGCACTCCTGTCAAATTGCAGATAAATGAAAGCGACCAAGACATTGTTTTCCCCACATATTGCTAAGAAAGATATCTCCCAATATTTCTAAACGACCAGTATGCTAAAAAGAACTTGAAATGAATCCACCCTGCAGTTATTTTACAGCATCAAAGACAATGAAATTTCCACAGAGGCACTTTCTGAAGTTTTAAATGCTTTATTTCTGATAGCTGCTCATTAAGAAGCTTCGAAAGCTTTTTATTGTTTCAAAGGCAGTCATCTAAATTTTTAATCATTCACTAGTGCTATATGGTCACGATGTTACTCTCTAGCTTTAAAAACCCTTTTTTATTTTCTAAACAGTAATGTCAACATAATGTTTTCTTGAATAATTGTTAGGTATGGCCTTACTCAAAGAGCAGCTGTGAGAAGAGGAGAAAGAAAGGGAGAAAGAGGATTTTTTTCCATCTCCCTTTGGCGGGGGATAGAAATGAGACACTTCAGAAAATTAAAACCCAGGAGCAGCGGTTGTCAGAGTTGGCCACCAGCTTAAAACTCTGGTCTTCTGGGATGGCTTCAGCTCAGTCCTTTATAGCTGGGGAAGTTTGTGGTGGGTATTTTTTAAGTTAACAATGATGCTCTGCAGGCAGATTCTCGCTCTGTGACACTTGAGTGTCCTTGTGGATAAAAGAGGGTTTAGGAAATTTCCTGTCCCTGACCCTTGGAGCTGCCTCCTGCCCCACCCACAGTGATCACCAGGGTCAGGTCCCATGGGCAGGGAACAGCATGAGAAAAGTCATCCCCATCCCATTCCCCATTCCCTTCCCCATCCCACTGCGAATCCCATTCTCCATTCCCTTCTCCATTCCCTTCCCTGTCCCATTCCCCATTCCCTTTCCCACCCCATTCCCCACTCCCTTCCCCATTCCCTTCTCCATTCCCTTTCCCATCCCATTCCCCATCCCATTCCCTATCTCACTGCCAATCCCATTGCCCATTTCCTTCTACATTCCCTTCCCCATCCCATTCCCCATCCCCTCCCCAGTCCCTATTCCCTATCCCATTGCCCATCCCATTCCCCATTCCCTTCTCCATCCCCTTCCCCAAACCATTCCCCATCCCTTTCCCCATTCCCCTCCCCATCCCATTCCCCACTCCCTCATTCCCTTCCCCATCCCATTGCCCATCCCATTCCATATCCCATCCCATTCCCTATCCCATTCCATTGCGTATCCTATCGCCCCATCCCATTCCCCATCCCCTCCCCAGTCCCCTTTCTCATCCCATTCCCTATCCCAAGGTTAGCAGTGGGCACCAGCCACCAGTGCCCTCTGAGTACCTGTGCAGGAGTGCCCTTCCATGCCCCCCAGCCTGGGCCCATCCCAGCCTTGCATCTGGTTTCACTTTGCTCCTTGCTCCAGCACCATTAGGGACAGGATTTCTTTCTCTCTGCCTGGCCCAAAGGTTCTCACACACCAGACGTAAGAATGAGGTTGCAGTTTATTTACTCTACAAGCTTGTATTAAATTTCTCCCTCCAGAAACCACAACCCAGCTTCTCTCCTCTTGAGGGACTGTGAGTTTTCCATTCTCAGGATCGAAGCGTTGGGCTGAACCCGTGTTCCAGTTCAAGGCCCTTTCCTGAGCCTGTATTAAGTTGGTAGAGCTCATTGATAAGGGAGCAGGGGGGAGATATGGGGAAGATCAAGGCTGCCTCTGCTGAGCAGGGAAGTGGATCCTTCTGAATGCAGACACTTGGCATTTCCAGCCTTCAGATTTCAGTTAGAGTAAATGCAAAAGGAAACAAAATATTGAGTATCAGGAACAGCCCATCCACGGAGCAGCCACCGCCTGTAAGAGACCACAAGACATGGGGATAACAACTGGCTCTTGCTAATATAATGTGTTGCCCTCATCTAGTGATACTCGTGATCTGAGACTCTCAAAGAAATTACAAATATTAGTACAACAACCTTCTGTCAGCTGTAATCATTCCCCCTTGAGCCAAAGGGTTGGAAGAGCTCTCCTTGCCAATCTGATGGGATGGGCTGCTTGCTTTAACCAGCAGCTCTTCAAAGAACCACATTTTCCATGCTGAATATGTGGCTGTTGAATGGATCTCATCAGTTTTATGTGTTGTATGCAAACTTACTCCTGACACAAACGTATGTTGACACTTTATCTGCCCCTCCCCAGCCTGGGTTTGGGTGATTTCGAGCACACTGGGCTCAGCTTTCTGGCTTTTCCTGGTGACCACACCAGGACTTCATTCCCCTCTCTGCCCTCTGGACCCAGGGTGTCTGTCAGCTGAGCTCATCACCAACAAACAGCCCCAGCACAGAAGTTTTGAAACTCAAATAGTTTCAAAGGCACGTTGGGAAGTGGAGCCAAGAGAGGCGAGTGCGTTCCCGCCCTCGGAGGCACTGGGAGAGGGAATGTGCTGGTTACAATTAACTCGCGATATCATGGGAACTATAAAACAAAATCAAGCCATTGCTCTCCTCGTACCAGAGGCCTGGGAAAGGAGAAGTTGTCAGCGTTCCTGTCAGGGGCAGAGCAGGAGCTGCTGGGCTGTCCAGCCCATGGCTGTCAGTGCTGGCCATGCTCTGTGGCACAGCCCCCGCTCCCTGACAGCTGGGCTTTCCTTTTTAGTCTATATTTGGGCTGTGTCCTGGAATCTCTGTTGGTTTTCTTGGCCAGCAGAGCCCAGATTACTTTTCCTCGTCTGCTTTGGGTTGTGCTCTGACTGGTGTGGCCACTCCTGTAATTCCATCGCATCCCTGAGCTGAGCATCTGCCCAGGTGTGGGCTCTTTTGGATGTACCAGGGCAAGCAGCCACCAACATTCAGTGTTAGTCCTTTCCCCTTCTCCAACAAGCGCCTGGAGAAGCCCAGCCTCTCTTTGGGAAGCTTAAGGGGAGGTTTGAGGTCATTCTTTGCACTCAGGGGGTCAAAGTTTGCTTGATTCTGGTGCTGAAGAAATCAAAGGATAAGAGAATTGATGTCTTGAGCTGGTATTCTACAAGGCTAGTGCTTCCCAAACATCCTGGGAGACATCAGTCCGTTGGGCAGATCCCTGCAGTGACCAAATCCATGGGATAGAACCATAGAACCTCTTGAAAACCAGAGGTAAGGTGGCAATTCCTGTGAGAATCACATGTCGGAGAAATAGACTGTGTTCTGTGTGGACTGTCCAGCATCCTCCACTCTGCAGCTCAGTTGTGCAGGTGGGAAAGATCTGATTCCAGAGTTGCCAGGCTCCAAGATCCTGTCTCAGAAACCTCAGAAATCCCTACACTGACTGCACTGGACAGGTACTGAGCTTTGTCCCCTCACACTGAGGAGCTGCTGCTCAGCCAGTGTCAAATGCCATGGCTGCCTTGGGAAGCCCTCATATCCTCTCTCCAAATCTCACTTTTGCAGAGCACCCTTTTGCTGTAATGATAGAAGCCTAATTGCACCTACCCAGAATCCTGTTGGAAAAAAAAAATCCCATCCTGTGTCTACGATGACCAAGGAAAACAAAGGAGATGAATAAATAATAAAATTTGCAGGACATGTATTTTGCCAGAGACAAAACATACTCAGTCTGGATGTGCTATGTTTGGAGCTAAGTTTAGAACTTGGGGTTTTGGATGGACTTCTAAATACTGACATACAGGGTCTCAGGCCTTTCTCACAGGCTGCAAACATCCTGCATTCTGGGCTGGTTTTGTGTCTGGGCCCATGATCTGTTACCTTTCCAGGGAGAATTTAACTCTGGCCCTTAATGCAGGAAGAGCCAAGGGCTTTGGGAATAATTGGAAGCTTCATATGCTACCAGATCATTTGGCCTATCTTTTGAAGCATAAAAGGAAGGGATGGAGTAAGATACAGCTCTTGCATCTGTGAAATTCTTTCCCATTGGCAACCTCCCTGCAAAGTCATAATTAATGAGGATATTCCAGTTCAAGACCTCAGTTCAATCACAAGTGTTGGCTTTCCCAGACTCAGGTCCCTGCACTGGGAGGGGGATCCCAGCACAGTGACCTGGAACCCGGGCTGGATTTAAAGTTCAGATTGTGTTGGATGCATACAAACATGGCCAGCAGCAGAGCCAGCAGCAGAGCCTTTCCATTTGTTTTTCCTGGCCTGGTGTGTCCTCAGTGCTGCGGGGTGAGGGAGAGGCCCCCCAGACCCCATCCCACAGGGGATCCAGGTGTCTGGGAGCTGTGTCCAGTGGCACAGGGAGTGCCTTGGATGTGTTTGGTGCTCAGGTCCCTCGATTCCATCCCTTGCCCCTGGCAGGGAGTGTGGCTGTGCCCACTCAGAGTCACCCTAGAGCCAGGCCAGCACCAGAGCAGCACCAGCCTCTGCTCCCTCTGAGGATGGGAATGCAGATCCCAGTCCTCAGGCTGTGCCTCCCTGTGCCATTTGGTCTGCGTGCCACATTTCTGTGTTGTAATTACCAGCTTGGTCCCTGCTGGCTGTAAAGCTGTCCTCGACAGGCCGTGATGGATGAGGCTGTGCTGTTGGAGTGGCCTTTTCTTGGGAGTGTTGCTAACTCCCTGGCATGTTCCTTGAGGTGATCCTCTGCTGCTCCATTGCTTCAGAGTGAGCCACAATTCCCCACTGTTCACTTCCCAGTCAAACTGGTTGCTCTCAGGCTGCAGCCGATGTTTTCAATGCTGATGTCTGAAGAAAAGATGATGAACTTTTTCCCTGAAGTGGGGAGTTTTTGAGGCTACATTGCTGCAGATGGTCAGTTAAAGAGAATACCACCTTTATTCATTATTTTAAATTACCTCTCCATGTGTTTATACCTTATTTCTTCTCTCTGGTTATACTGAAAGAGTTAAACTCCAGCATTCCATCACTGCTAGCAAAATAGCTGTCATATTGCTTCTCTTTCCTCCTGACTAACTTGGGTGATTGACTAACAAAATACTCAAAATATTTGATCTGAAATTTGCTTTTAGGTAACATTCAAGGCTTTAAACTTCAAACTTCATTGCTGGAGAGCTTTCCTGCTGGTAAACTGAGCATTCCCACGAGACACCAGCCCAAAGCACCTCATGTGCTGCCACCCTGTTCCGTGGGCAGACTCAGAAAAGGCATTGCAGAAGGTTTTCAGCATGTCTGGCTCATCTTATCAGTGTAGTTGTGAAGGGCGGGATCTGGTTCTTTTAACTTAGACAGAACTTTCAAGCAGATGAAATTAGACATCTTGGCTCTCTCTGTGATGAAAAGACAGAGATAGTGCCCCAGAGGGAGAGGTCTCTTAGATTGACACTCAGGGGAGGTTTGAGGAGATGTCCTGTGGTGATGTCCACTCTCCACTGATGATAGGAGCTGCCTATGTGGCTGAAGGGACCAGACACTTGCCTTGCATGTGGCAGGATGGATCCCAGCTGCAGACCCATGATTTTAAAAGTATTTATGTGCTTAACTAATCAGGAGCTGCTTTACAGGATTTACAGAAGGCATCTTCAGTTTAACTAAAATAAAAGTGATCTAGTTTAGATAAGGCAAACCTTTGGGAAATCTTGTGTCTCATGTATTCATCTCAACCCTTCAGAAGAATGTGTGCCTGAATGTTCTTGCAGAGTAAGGTCAGATGTGGCTGATGGGCATTTGATACAACAGATCTTAATGTGAATCTCAGCAAATTTCTATTTAAAAAGAAAAACTTTGTTCAGAGGAATTGAAAAGAGTGCCTTTCCCACTGCTTTTGAGTCCTGTGTTCCTTCCCACTGAGGTCTCAACTGCACCATCCCACCTTGCAGTGCCTTGGTGGGGAGGAGAAGGCAGTGAGGGCTGAATCCAGGTTCCCCTTGGGATATGCAGGGCTGGAATAACTCTCCTCTCCCCTGCACAGACACCAGATATTTCCTTCTATTCCTGGAACTAGGAAAAGGCACTGTCAGCATTGACTTCCACTTCAATCACATCCCTTGACTGCTAAACCTGGTTTCAGAGAGGAGGCAGCTTCATGCTAGCTCATAAAAACTCGAAAACAACAAGAAGAAAGAAACCCTGAATAAAATCCCTTGTGTGCTCAGGTGCAGACATCCCTTCTTGAGCTGTAAATTGTGGCTGTCTCATCACTTTGGAGCTGTAGCATTGATTTCTTCACTCCTCCCTCCCCAAGGCCTGGAGAGGGGCTGCTCCACTGGCTGCACTTCTGGGTTGCTCTTGGAAATGCTGATCCTTCCTTGAAAGCTGGAGGGAGAATAAATCACCAGCAACCTGACATACCTGCATGAAATTCAGCCACAGTAAAACCAAACACAGTGGCTGAAGGCAGCTCCTCACTGGGAGTTGTGGTGCCCAAACTGATGCCATAGGAGCTGTGCCACATCTGCAGGTGTGTTTGGATCCAGCTGTGCTCTGTTGCAGGATGGCAACTCATCACAGCTGGTTCCCCTTGATTACACTGCTGAGAAACCACCTTGTTCTCATTTTGAAGTAGCAAAGATGGCAGAAGGTCCCTTTATTCACAGCAATCGCTTCTGGCTGAGGGAGAATAGCAAGATCCAGTAAGATGGAACTACTAAAGGTCAAGGCAGAAATAAGATGAGGAGTTTTGCACAGAGCAAAATTAATCATCGCAACATCCTTTGTGTTTCTGTAGGGAAGGCCACTTTAAGCTGAAGTTTAAATTCCTGGATGCTGGTCCAGACCTGATCTTCTGTGTAGGCTGTCTTGAGTCCAGCTTAGCTCTTCGAAGGTCACCCAAGGCCCTGAGCTATCAGTTATCTGTTAAACAGACATCTCTGAGGGGCTCACAAAGGCTGATAGGAAATAGTAGACCACATGGCTTAAACTGAAAGGAAATCTCTAAATTCTTGCCTCACTGCTCTCCAAGCAGAGCACTGGATGGCCCAGGGATTGAGGTGGAAAAAAGAAGGGACAAAGTAGTGATGAAATGGGGTGAAGAAACATCTTATTTTTCTGATTTAACACTCAACCACTAACCGGATGTGGTTAACTTGGGCCAGCTGCTGTGTAAAGCTCCCTCTGGACAACCATAGGTTTGGGCTTTTTCCTTTTCCTTGCTTCTTGGAAAAGTGAAAAAAAAAGCTGGAATACCCTCACTGGAAAACCAGATGTGGCATCTTGAAACTGAATTTTCTCTGGTAAATAAATTCCATGATGAAACTGAACTAAACAAAGATGCTAACTAACCTTGCCCCGCTGCTGAAGACTTTTGTAGAGTTTTCAAACATGCTTCTGATGATTCTGTTCTTTTGCTGTTCTCGCAGTGCCACGTCGAAACATTACATGACTTGAAAGCCCCAAAGTTGTGAAAGGGGGTATGGGAGGAGGAAAATACAAAGCGACTTGTACAGACTGCTGCTGGGGGGAATGAGGATTTTTTTTTTTTCCTTTTTTTTTTTTAACCACAAGCCCCAGTAAACACATGAAAGCTCTTTAAAAAGTAACAAAACCGTCTTGTTTGTAGCAGGTCTAGTAGTGCAGGTAGCAAAGGCTGGTATTAATTACCTGATGGAGGTTATTGCTGCAGGTGGCAGGCAGTCAGGAGCTGCAGTGCTTGGGTGGCCAGTTGCACTGGTTGCCATAAAGCCAACAGGACACCTTGTCCACCGCAGCCCCCAGAGGAGATGGAGAGCAGGTTTCTGGAAGACATAGCCCTCCCAAAGGAGCCTGGTCTGGCTTTCTGGAGCCACCTGGATCCAAATGTGTGCAGACATGCATGTCTGCCTGCAAACCAAAGCTGCTGGAGGAGGAATCACTCGTGTGACACAAACAGGCGCCTTCCAGCAGCCGGCACTGTGGGTGCTCCAATTAACGGTGCCACGGCGATCCTGGCTGCTCATGGGTTCATTACAAAAGACAGACAGACATCTGCAGGGGTCTTAAAATAATGACTCCTTTTATCTGGTGATTGGCAGAGGTGGGGTGACAAGGATCTGCTGCTTAGCATAATCTGAGACTTTTCTTTCTCTTTTTTGGATACCAACAGAAGATGTAAACACTCCCAGAGCGGTGGCTCAGGGAGGACAGCAGGGCTGCAGCAGGTCTTTGCCTCACTCTCCCCACTGGACTGAGGTCTTACCAAGGTGCTCAGCCCTGAGCTTGAGGACGAAGTCACTCCTGGTCCCCATTGCTCAAATGAGCTGCTGGTGCTTTCTGAGGACATGTTTTCCCTGCATCCCTGGCATGTCCTTGGCTCTGTGCACTGACTGCCAGGTCACAGACCCTAGGCTGACCCAAGTGCTTCCTGCCTCGTTCTGCTCCAGTGTCTCTGCTCACTCTGTTACCATCACTGCCCAGGCCTTGCTCAAAACAGGCAATAATGGCAGAAGTTCTCTTTGAAATTTCCTCTCCTTCCAAGGCTGCACAGCTCTTCCACTGCTGGTTCCTTTCCTGAAGTCAAAGCAACTTCACATCCCTTTCAGCCTCTTCAATCTCCCAGCCCTGGGAAACATCCTGGAACTCTCAAAGGAGGTAACGATTTCAGGGCTGCGCTGTCCAAATCAATCTCTGGGACATCCATAGAGAAAAGACTTGTGACAGTTCAGGCTTCTCATGAGTCTTCTGAGATCACTGAGGTCTTAGTCTAAATTATTTTTCTTATGCTAGCCCCAGCAATAGAAAATAAGAAGAAGTTATTAGCTATTTTCTAATTATACTCTGGCCTTTTAGAGTATTTTTCAGTTATGGATTTCAAATCCATTTGCGAAGTTTGGTGAACTAAGTCCCAACATAAAGAAGTGCCACCTTATTTTTCAGGTCAGAAAAGTAAAGTGTTTTCCCAAAATATATGAGGAGCTGAGCAGGGATTAGACCCCAGACCCCCAGCTCACAATCCCTGGCTTTAACTGCCAGCTCAGCCTTTCCTCATTCTGGTATGGGAAAAGCAATTGGGAATAAAATGCTATTACTGGGGCAGGCAGTCTGTGGGGGATAGAGTTACAGTTTTTGCAATAATGTATTATTTAGGACTGGGTTGCCATTTGAGATGGACTCAGGCTGCAGATTCAGAAGTGCTGCTGGGATTGAATACTGAAAACCCCAGTGTGGAGAAACATTTGAGAGCAGAGAAGCATTTGAGTTTGAGGTTTGGGATCTATTACTGTGGATTCCCAGAGATGTCTGTTCCAGAGGTCTACAGCACATCTTCTGCAGCACTTATCTCTTGCCCTCAATATTTATTTTAGCATTCGGGAGGAGAGACAGGAGGATTTTCTCTGTCATACCATTATGATACCTCCCTCTTATTGACCACCTCAAGCCAAATTATTTGCAGATCTAATAGAAAGGGCAAAACTTTCTCATTAATCTTTTTTTCCCTGGCTCCTATTACATTGCTGTGTATTTGGAATGTGTGTTAAAATAGAAAAAAAAGTGATGCTGATGTGTTTTATTTGGTCTTTCATTTGAGGCTTTCTAGCTGTTTTCAAACTGAACTTAAAGAGAAGGCCACAAGAGTTTAAACCTGATTAAAAGGATGCAGGAGAACATGAAATGCTGCTCTCCAGAAGCTCTCAGGCTCCCTGTTAATCTGTGCTGATGCCTTTTGAGCATCGGGGTTAAGAGACAATAAAGAACATGGGGCAAATGGGATCAAGACAAAAAAAGTGAATTAGTGAATTAATGAAGAAAGATCTTGAGAAAAATGTCTTTGATACCTAAAAATAACTAATAGTGTGTGTTAGTTTAAAAGCATATTTTCAATGCAGGGATAAGTGCACACAGCAGGGAGGAAAATACAAGAGAGAGGCTGGAGTAGAGAGTGTAGAGGGTGAATTTAACTGACAATAGATCACTCGAGCCTGTGGTATTGCGTTTAGAGGGTTAAAAGGCTAAACATCTTAGTATTTAATGGAAGATGCTCCTAGAATTCTCAAAAGCAAAAGATGGAGAGAAAAATCTGCTGCCTGGAAACTTGAAAAAGCTGCACTTTTGAGCCCAGAGCCTGGAAAGCTGCAAATCTATTCAATGGGGAGACCTAACAGATCTGTTCCTTCTCTTCAGCCCCACTGGGAACAGGCTCTATCCCAGGGGATTTGGGATTCTGGGGCTGATCCCAGGTGTGCTGCACCCTGCCCTGTGTCCAGGTCACTCCAGGATTAATTCACCTGCTGTTTAGGTTTAAATTAGGGGTTTTCAGGGCATTTCCACCTTTATTCATGGACAGACACTCTTGACCAATGGATGAGGAAGCATATCAAGCAAGAAAGGTTTGCTTTGCTGACAGCATGTCAGTCCAGCACTGGGTTTACAGTGAAATATTTTGGGTTTATAGTGAAATACTTTGAGTTTGTAGTGAAATACTTTCTACTGCTTTGCTGAGAATTGCTCTTGGGTATTAATCAGGCTGGAGTTTGCAGGGTCAGGACCAAACAAGGATTATAATTCAGAAAACTACAGTAATGTGCTGATGGTTTTCTTTGCTAGAATTTTACCACTCAGTATTTGAATCAAAAAGTCACCTTTTTTTTTTTTTTTTTGTAAGGAAAGCATGCTCTGTAGGTAACCTGCCCTCCCTAAAAACCAATAAATTATGTTCTTGGAGAACAAAGATCTGAGGATGCTCTACAGAAAGAAATAACACGAACAAAGCTGTACCATACATTAAAACCAGCAAAACTGCTTAAGGCAATCCAAATGCATTTTTTTATTAGTACTGTGTTGTGATGCTAAACAGAAAATGACAACTGTGAATAAGATAAAGGTCTTCATTGTGCATGAAAAATTCAAATTGTTACTTTAAGGAGCGATTTATTTTTTTTTAAACATCATAAAACATTTATGATAACATTTTACAAAATTAGGAAGGGGAGAATTGGCTTGAAATCTTCTAAATCCATTAAATTTTCATGTTGTTGTTCAAAGCAATGGTTAAAAAAGCAAGAAAAGAGAAAGGTCTAGAAGGCATGAATATAGATATTTGAATATATATTTGACAGCTTTATCTGAGAATCAGAAGTCTGGAACTTGAACTAATTTAGGGCTGAACAAAACTTTTATCTGTGGGTTGGCTGAGAATTTCTGAATGATTAATGACTGTGGTAGAGCATGAACTTTTCAGGCTACAGAAGGAAGAAGAGGGTCATTCCCAGAAGATACTGGATACAGCTGAGCCAGGGACAAGACAGTGAAAGCACTTTGCTGAAAGTTCAGGGAAAACCTTTGTGTCTCACAAGAAACTGTGAATTTCTCAGGTCTAAGTGTCTTTAGGCACCTTTGCAGTGTTTTGCCTCTCTCTAAGCAGCTGGAGCAAGGATTGTGCTCCAGGGAAAGGAGAGGGAGGTGGTGAGCCTGCTAAGGCCAGCAGGCCTCTGCTGCCTCACAGAGAGGCACAAAAACGAAGACCTGAAAACAGTTTTCTGGCAGCTGCTGTTATGGGCTTTGGGTGGGTGTGCACATCTCCTAGGGCAGAATCAGGGATTAAACCCCCAAAATACAGCAGGATGGGGGAATGTCCCAGCTGAGACATGCTGGAGATGGTTTTAGGTGAAATTAGTGTGGTTTTATATGAAAATTTGAAATAATAGGCTGTGAGAGTGCAGGGAGTTGAGTAAGGAGGAGCTGGCATGTCAGGAAAACCAGGTGTCTGTTGAGCACAGTGGGAATCACATCTCCCACCGTGCCAGGGGAATGGGGCCCTGACACCCCCACATGCCCAGGGACCCAAGGCACACTGTCCCTGTCCCCTCCCTGGCAGCGGGGAGAAGCCCTCCCCACACACTCCCACACCGCCCGACAAGAGCGGCAATTTGTTCCCTTTTAAAGCGAAATTAATTGTGGCACAGGAGTAAATGCGAGGACTTCAAACGAGCCAGTGACTCCGACTGGAGAAGCTGGCACTTGGAAAAAAACAAACACGAGCAGCAGCAACATCCTTGTGTGTCATGCTGCACTCGCAGAGAGACTTTTGAAATCCCGGCTCCGCGCTCTCTGGTCGGTGGAGCCGCGGGAAACCCGCTCGCTGCATTTTGCCAGTTAGTAATTACATTTTTCATATTTTATTTATTTCCTCAAAAGGAACAAGTAATTATTACACAATACTTTCCCCCACACCAATTTGGAAGATTTATCAATTATAATCTAGGAGAACGGCCCCATGTTAGACTTCAAATGCGTCTCATTAAGGATATTTTTTAGGGAGAGTGGTGGAAAAACAAAGAACTGCTGTGCTGTTGTCTTTTACTTTGCTTTAATGTCGGGTTCAGAAGTAATGATGTTGGGAACAATCATTCTTCAAGCCTCTGTTTCCTTATGTTTACTCATTAAACACGAGAACCAGGTGCTCTCATGGGGAAATGCTCATTCTAACATTGGCTTTAGAAATCAAAAGTCTCTTCACTTTCACTAACAAGCACAGCTTTGCAGGGAAGGGACTGGGAAAAAAGCAGCCAGGACCTGCTTTAAAAATGGAATATTAGTGCCCAGCCCATAGAAGCCGTCCTGATTTTGGAGAGCTCTTGGTGGGAGGCATATGATTACAGGGTGTTCACAGTGCTTGATGTCTGGTCTTGGTGTTCAGAGCTTCCCAGGGAGAGAGGGGCTCCTTTGGGAGCAGTGGAGGTTGGCTCCTGGTCTCATTGTCCTCCAGAGAAACCTGTCCATCCCCACTGATCAGCCAGGGTAACCAGCTCCCCTGATTGTGCAGAGTGAATATCCCTGTGGAAGGTGGTTCAAGCTCTGTGGCATCTCCTGAGCCGTTCAGTGACCTCAGTATAGATGGTTCATGACATTCTGGACTCTTCAGGTCACTCAGGAGATCTGTCCAGGCTGGTGGGTGCAACAGCAGCTGGTGGGACGTGGAGTGTGCAGAGGTCAGGGAGGTGCCCCAGGGCACGTAAGGGCTCCATCTGCTCATCCCTGTGCAAGAACAGTTCCACCCCAGCTGGGACATGCTGGCAGGATGTGATGGGGTCACAGCAGGGCTTGGAAGATGGAAAATCTCTTGCTTCTGAGGGTAAGTCACTTGGTTTTCTTGAAGTTTCTGTAGGCAGCATTTAGGAGCCCAGAGTACAGGTCCAAGCTGAGAAGCTGGCTCTGAAATCTTCTTTTATCTGTGCCCACAACAGTCCCAATTTGGTGCATGTATTGGCCATGGATCTTTTTTGATCCCTTTAGCAGTGAGGGAATGGGAAAACTCAGGACTGAAATCCCAAGCTGATTTCCCTCCACTGGTTTTCATGTGGTGCATGCCTGGGAATGTCCCTTATGGAACCAGAGGTTTTCTGTGGTATGGGTAAGGGTGGGAGGGAGAGAAATGCTCTCCCTTTGGATGGATGCACAGAAGGTGGCATGAGTGCACCTGGACAGGAGGCAAAGAGAGCAGCTGTGCAAGGACCTTTCTGTGTAGAAAAGCCCCTAGGTATTTTCCTTGAATCCTGAAAACTTTCATATTACCAAAGACTGAAATTTTAAAAAGAAATTAAATTATTTTGCTGTGGAATAGAAAAGTTCTATTTGTGCAGGAAGTGCTTTTTTTTGATAAGATTTCAACCCATCCTAATTTTAGTTCCAGTTTAGTGGAGCTCAGGGCTGGACCTTTGTTTGGACTGATTTACAGTTGCGAGTGACAGAGGCAGCACCAGCCAGTCCATTCAGGTGTCAACCTCCATTAATAATTATTCAAATTGTCCAACTGCCCTAAATGGGCTTTGCTGGAGGGCTGCTCCTGTTCCTGGCTGCTGCTCAGCTCTGCTTGCCAAGCCCCCAAGCCTCTGAGCCATCCCATTGATGGAGAACCTGAATCTGTGTTAAAAGCTGTGAATCTGCTTTCCTGCTTCCAGCCCACCTTCACAGAACAGGCCGCTTAAACTTTTTACTTGTCCTGCAGGAAAGCCTGTTAGTGGGAAGATATCAAGGGGAATCTGTGTAGATCTGATTGGCAAGCTGTGTTCTTAGTTCTTGGTGCTTTTTTGAGTCGTCGTCTTTTCCCCAGCAGTGCCTTTTAATTCTGGTTTTATAGCTGACCTTGTTACTGTTGTTAGTACAGTTTTTCCCTTTCCCTTTTTTTCAGCGTAGCACTTCTGTAAATGTTTTTGTTCTTTGTTCTAGTTCACTGTCCCTTTGAGGTTCCCTCTGATGTCTAGTCAGTGGCGTGTTTTTGATAAATTCTTCCCTAGCTGGTGCATCTTCTCTCCAGGTATCAAAAATCAGGGCAATGGTTATTGAAGGGACGCTCATTAGAGCGAGCCACGATTTCAGTGCTGCTGCCTCTGCTAAGGAGTGGGTGCCTCCGAGTCAACAAATGGGCCAGCATTTAAACAAAGAAGCAGGAGAGCTGCCCTTGCAGACCCTCCGGGCAGCACCTCAGCCGAGCGTGGGGCTTTGAGCGCTGGGCTTTGATTGCCACACGTGTGATGGGGAGAGCAGCAGCCCTGCAAAGTCCCTGCCAGCCACATCCCACACCCACCAAAACAGGGACAGAGCTGTCTCCTCATGCTCCCACACAGCCAAGCTGTGCTTGGAGGGTCGAGGGGAAGGATTGGAAGATGGGAAATGGCAAAACGAGCTCTGGTTTGTACCTCTGTGCTTACAACTGCTGTGCATGAAAAGGGTGCTGAGATGGGCACTGGGCTGGAAAGTTTTTTAAGTCCTGCTGGCACAGCAGCCACATTCTGGCCTAGGCTTCTCCATGGGAAGCTGAGCTAGCTCTGACCCCCTCCATGGGTATGCTGACCTGAACCAAGTCCTTGGCTTCAACCTCAGCCCAACCAAAAAATCTGTGCTGCAGCAGAACCCAAGTCACACACAGTTCAAAGCAGTTTCTCTATGTCTCAAGGATTCAGTGTAAAGCTCTGCCTCCCTGGGAACCCTCTTTTTTGTCAACCTGTCCCCAGGCACTAAGAGATCACCCACTACACAAAGTATTTTTGAGCATGACATAAGGTTTGCTGCATCTTCTTGAAGTCCTCCGTGGACAGCAAGCAGAGCAGGGAGGACCAGCAGCTCCAGGTTCTTTGTGCCAGCCCAGCAGGGAGCTGAGGAATATGGGGATCCTCATAAAAGGGAAACCAGCAGTCCCACCTCTGTACTTTCCCAGCACAGACGTTTTGTCTTGGATTATTCGGGAACCTTTCTTGTGTTCTGCATGGTAAATAGGCTTTCCTTGAGTCTCTTATGTTGGAGGTTTAACAATGCGAAGGGCTTTGTTCTGGTTACATGGCAGAGAACAGCTCCAAGGTTTGTTTACACCAAAGGGCAAGGGCATAATAATCCTCTCTGTGCATCATGCAAGGGCTTGCAGCAGGAAAGGTAACGTCTAATGACCTTCATTTCTTAAACGCCTTCCAAACTCCTCCTCAGACACTAGAGGGTGAAGCTCTGCAATTCCACAGAAAAGTAAGTGACAGAGGGAAAATGAACCACAGAAAGGTCAAAGACGATGTCTGAGCCAGGAGACTTGGCTGCTTTGATTATGTCAGCGCTGCCCTATATTCTAAGAACCTTTAGGAAATTAAAGAAACTCTGAGTTGGATAAAGTTGTAAAGTTGAAGTTAAAAACAAGTTTGAGTGGCCTTTGGCAATGCCTTTTGTGCTTCTGAAATACTGAAAGATGCTGCTTCCTGACCAGGTGGGCCCCACTGGCTGTGCTGAGGATCCAGCAGAAATTCTGCTGGAGTCCAACATGACAGATTCCCCAGGACCATCAGCAAAGCCACTCAAACAAGAAACCCTTAAAATAAACTCAAAGTTCTCTTCATGGCTTCACTGTAGAAATCAAACCAGCTGCCAAGTGCAAATGCTGGAAGTACATCCCTTAATTTAACATTAACTTCAGCTTGTTGCAACTTGATGGGCATACTCCAAAAGCACCACTGCTTTGTTCTAACTCTAATTGGCTCATCCACACCTGCCCAGACTGCTGGTGACTTTCCCAGTTGTATACACATGTACAGGTCCTGGTGTTGACTTGTGTCAGCAAACACTGCTCCTTCTTGCTTTAAAAAGGTTGCAAAATGCTTGTTTGGTGCCAACGAGCTTCATGCAGCCAAAAATGAAATGCAAATAAGAGGTTTGGCCCATTGCTGGTGAGACTCTTCAAAGCCGGGCTCCCCTTCCTGTGATGTGAAGACTTTGAGATGGAATCCCCCCAAGCAAGAACAGCTCTCAGAAGGGGTGCCAGCACCTGGTAAAATCAAAGCTTTGAAGATGGGCCTCCCCATTGATAGAAGTCTTTGCATAAGTATCCTCCTATCTTCTCTGATGCCTTTCCAGTGTCAGCAAACTGCGAGCTCCAAATTCAGGCACGGGGTGGGACCCCTGAGCTGCTCTCTCACTGGAACAGCAGGTCTTGGCTTTGCTGGAGGCAACCACCCAACCACAGAGATGGGTTCTGCTGACCTCCTGCCTGACTCAGGGGCTGGCAGGTGAATTCCAGCAGATCTGCTGGGGTGGTTGGAGATGTTATCACATCCCCACTTCCCTTTCTCTCTGTCCTCCCCCTGCCCACCCTCCCCTGCAGATCTGGAAGAGCAAAGCTGTGCCAGCACCATCAGCTCTCCAGGGTAAACCCAGCAGCTTAATGGAGAGGGAAGGAGGAAGGGAGGAATGGTTTTGTCCCAGACTCTGCAGGGCTGAGCCTCTGATTTCCTGTGCCATAGGAGCAGGAACATCCTGCAGGGGCAGGACAAGGTGAGAATGGGGAAGTAGCAGCATTGAAAGCTCTTGCAGATCTCACCTGCTGAGCCCAAACAAGGAAAATTCTGGTTTTTGGATCTCCCTGAAGAAGATGATGGTGTGGCAAGTGAGGGAAATGCCATGATTTGTAATGTGTAATTCAATGTGTAACTGGGGCATTTTACAGCAGCAGTGCGATGCTTTCAACCACCCTCCCCTGACTTTCTCAAATAAAAAACCAATCACTTTGTCTTCTTCCCAGAACCAGCCTCTGCTCCTCTTCCTCAGTCTGTTCTTTGCCAAAGTGATGCTTGTCCTGCACCAGGCAAGGCATTAGATGGCTCACAAATTATTTTCTATAATTTGATTGGGCACTCCTTTACTTCAATGTATAACCTGCTGAATTACAAGGAAAAATTATTTTCTGCTCTAAATTCTCTCTTACAGAGAAGACTTGAAGCTCTCAGTTTTCCTCATCCCCAACAGATTTTCACTAACAAGGCATAAGAAACAGGAAGGAGTGAAGTTTCATCTCACTTTTCATCCTTTTCTCTAATCTAGCAACACTCCCTGGCACCCTGCACTACCTGTCTTGGAGCCTGTTCTGGGGTGAGGGTTGTCCTCTGGCCAGGAAGGATGGGGGTGGAAATGAAAAGAAAAACCCGCAGGCTCTCCCTGGGAAGAAGAACTGGGAGTGCAGTGGTTTGGGCACGGGGGCCAGGAGAAAGATGTTGGCTGATGAAGTGTCCATGCAAGTCCCTTGGTGTGTGGATAAAGAGCAGAAGGAGTCTGTGTATCTCCTCCTGGTCATGTTTCTGAGGAGACCAACAGTATCTTGAGAGAGTGGCTGATGAGACATGGGCTGCTCCTCTGCTTGTCTTTCTCCAAGTCCTTGAAGATCCACCTTTGGGATGCTTTGCGAGGGAAGTGGTTGCTTGCACTGAAACACCCAGGAGAGAGTCCTGTGGGAAAAAGTCTCCCCTGAGGACCATGGCTGGTCTTTGCTCTTCACAGCAGGAAGTTCAGCTGAGTTATTGTCATAATTCAAAATGTTTAATTTCTGAGCAAGAAATCCAGTGCTCTTGACCACCAGATCCCAAAGTGGAACACTCCGTTAAACATTAAACTGGAAATATGTTAAAACTGCATATTATGGTCTTAATGAATTATCTGTTTTAGAAGGGGGAAACAGTGAAGAATTGCTGGCATAAGTGTGGAATAAGATTTTTCAAAGGAATTACCCCAGCCAAGGCCCAGGATAAAATTATTTTCAATAATAGCATTAGACCAAGAAGCAGCACAGCAAGAAATGCCAACTGTAGTCTCTAAATGCTTAAGCAACTTGAAATCTAAAGATGAAAAGGCACAGTACACTATTTACTCTTCTTAATGCTGAATTGTACAGAAGTACATTTATATTTTATACCTCTTTGAACGGGGAAATATGTATAATTCCCACAAGAGGATAAAGTATTTTTGCACTGAAGGATTAGAGAGGTGCTGTTTAAAAGACAGTTTCAGGTACAGCTCTGGAAGGGTCTTTGACAGTAGGTCTGGCCAGTGCTCTTGTTCTTTCATTAGAGCCCAGAACTGGTGCATCATGTCTGCATTTCACCAGCGAAGGTGCTGGAGGGGAACATCAACAGTCCAAACAGATCTTAAGCAAATTGCTGCTATTTGAAGGCAGAGTTCTGCTTCAAATCAAGAGGCTGATAAATGTCTTTGACTGCTCCCCAGCCTTTGTGATGGTCTCCACCAGGGTGACCCACTGCACCTCATCCATGCGCCTTTGTGAGGCGCTTCCAGCGCAGCCCAGCTCCTCAAACCGGGGAGTGGGAAGTGCTGGCTCTTGTGCAGTGCTCCCGTTTGAACCCAATCCGTCGCCTCCTCAGATGCATTTCTCTGTTGGGAGGTTATTAGAAGTGATAAGCCTCTGGTAATGTAATCTAGCATTTGAATAAAGCAACTGCTGTTTCCTGCAGGTGACTCCTTTGTGGCCATGCTCGGAGGAACAGCACAAGGAAGGGTCGCTCCTGCCTTTAAACTTCCTCGGCATACACGGAGGGGAGAAAAGACAAATAAAAGCCAGGCAGCTTGCACCGTGGTTTAACAAGTTCCATCGGCTCGGCTGGAATGGCTGGAAAGGGATACTGCCCCTTCTGAAACAAGGCAGCGCCTGAGTCGGTTTCGTTTGATTGAATGTGTCATCAGATCCAACCACGAGTCTAATAAGGCCAGAAATACTTCCTTGGGATGACGGAATCCCATTTATCTGCAGGTTTTCTCTCCCCTAACGTCGCTTACTCTCGGGCAGGGTGGTTGAGGGGATGTCAGGTGGGCTCAGCCCCTGCCTGCCCCTCTCCACCCGCGCTCCCATGGGCTTGTGCTTGGCTGAATGTAGGGAATTCTTATATACTGTGGGTCCAGCGCTTATAGCGGGCTCTGGCCATGGGGTCAGTGCTGGTGGGAGGGAGCAGGGCTTTGCCTCCTCCAGCCAGGGATGGGGCAGTGAGTTCTAACCAGCAAATATCGGTTTGAAGCCTCCATTGTGCCAGCCCACCGTGAGGAGGGGGAGAGGAGCAGATAATGAGCTGCTGCATGATCAACCGGGAGAAGAAGGTATAAAAGATATAGACCATTAGAAAAGAACAAGGCTTTAAATGCCATCTGAGATTTTAGCTGAAAAGCCCTTTATTAGGTTAAAAAAAATCTACATTTAACAATATAGAGTACCCAGTCCTGTAGATTTCTACCGCAAACTCCTCTGAAGTAAACTACAAAGGATTGTGATGTTTCTTCTTTCAGACTTTTTTTTTATATGAACTTTTTTTAAGGCACCGTATCCCAGTGAACTATCCTCCATTTCTTTTTCTTGCTGAAGCTGCAGATGTACATTATGCTAGTGTGAAAAAAAGCTAATTAAACTGCATAGACTCTGCAGGAGGCAGAGAAGGCCTGCAGTGCACGGGGGATGATTGATTTGGACTGTCACACAGCTCTGCTGGGTGTCATAACTTAGTGACAAATAAAGGATTACAGTGTCCCAGAGTAACTCTCTCCCTTTTATTGTTCACCAGACATCAAAGCACAAAAGCATATTAGCATTTTTAATAAGTAGTTAGGTCAGTCGTGGCTTACAGTTTGGAATTACTTTCTGTAAAACTAAAAAAAAAAAAAAAAGAAAGAAAACCCAAACTTATTGGTAGATTAAAAAATATAATACCCACAAGGCAGGAGCAATTCTTCTATTGCTTTCAATCAGGAGTGCATTATTTGTCTAAAATATGTGGGGAATGCCAGCTCCTAGCCCATTGTCTGAAAGCAAGATTTCTAGCTATAAAAATAATATTTAGAAGTTGAAAACATTTTATCAGAAAAGCAATTACTGAACTTTTGGCATTTGAGGCCTGTGTTTTGCTTTATTTGTGCATTTTCATGAGCTTATTATATTCTGCCTACAATTAACAGTAAAAAATGATGGTTTTTAAAAATCACCTTATCTCTAATGAACATGTATCCCTGGAAATAAGGTTAGGGGTGTCTTATATTTTTAAGAAAGCATAATAATAATTATTATAAGTTGAGGGTGTTTACTTTGAATAAACAGAAGTTAGATATGAAAATATGAAGCGGGATGGAATAATGAGGCTGGTGTTTCTATCGGGATACAATTAGCTAGGCATAATTGTTAACCTTTCCCTCTGGAATGGGCAGAGCTGTTTTGGATGGCGCTGCTCTGTGGATGGGGACAAAATGGCACAGGCAGGATAAATCTGGAATGCTGAGCTGCTCCTCGGTCATTCGCTGTGTGTTCGCACTCAGCCTGTGCAAACCCACAGCAGCAGGTGGAAAACGTCCCCTCCTCAGTGGAGATGCCCCAAGTGACTTTGAGATGTTTATCAATACCACACTGGGTTTGAGCTAAACCTTCATACAGGAGGATTTGGCTGGAAACTCCGTTCTCTGCGGTGGGATTGATCAGAACTGGAGACTGAGGGAGAGGGAGAGCTGAGGCTGGGTGGCTCCAGAGCTGCTGCTCCATCTATGCCCGTGGCAGACTGAGATTCCCTGCCTCCCTGGGAAAAGAAAGGCTGCACTTAAGCTGCAAGCTCCACTCTCCCCGGCTCCTCTCTCTATGGCATAAAGTCACTAAGGCATTATCCATGTGTGAGGTGCAGCCGCTAAAATCAGTTAATTTACCCCAAAGCACCTTGGCACATCTTTGGATGGCCCTCCTCACTGTTATCAGTTCCTGCCCCAGCACTGTCATTAGCAGGGTGCTCTTATCTCTTGTGCTGGTCTTCAGGGAATTAACCCTTTGCTGACCTGCTTCCTCTCTGGGCAGTCCTGTATCCTGTTGCTGCTACTTCACATCTCCTCGGACTGGGATCTAGCACTAAAAGCACCAAAGATGGGTTTGGTGGCTGGAGCCCCGCTTTCTGTACTTCCCCTGTAAGACAGGGGAAGGACTCAAGAATTCCTTCTACATTTTGTGGGGAAATGCCACTTTTCCAATGGGACACTTGACCAAGCTCATTTTGGATGAGCTTCTCTCATTGCCGGCAAGAGCCCATGGTGCCACCAGATCCCAGCAACTTCATCCTTCTGTACGGACAGCATCCTGTCCTGGGGAAAACATCCATTATTCACAGTTATCTCTTAAATTTCAAATTTCCTTGCCCTTTCCTTCCTTTCCTGCAGCAGTACTGACTGCATGCCTGCCCCACTAGGACTGACAGACTTCCCATCAATGGAATCCACTGCATTAGGAAAGAATAATATGTATAATATGTCTCTGTATATATTTCAGGAGCTGAAAATGGGGAAAAGAGCCAAGATCTCTGTGAAGCTCCAGCAAATATTCCGTGGATTATCAATGGTGTTAGATCACATTTGGGGAACTACTAGAATGGGCCATAACAGCTGTAAGCAGATACAGTTTTCTTGTTATCCCTGGAGAGGTGTTTCCTCCTTTTTTTACAACTATTCTTTTAATACGTCTTAAATGAAAGCTTCATTTGCTTGGTATGAAATTACCTTTTAAAAAATAATCAAAGAACTTAATTTTTCTTTACAAGAAAAAAACCTGGCACTTGGATACCTGTGTGACATATACCTTATAAACACCTGTGAGGAATTAAAAAAAAAAAAAAAAAAAAAGGAAATCTTTCATTTTCAGAGAAAATAAAAAATTCTGCACTTGAGATTAATAATATTATTAAATATCATCTTGTGTCTACACAAAAGTCATTTAAGATACAGAAGAGATGTCCAAGGACAGAACAGTATTTACCCATTTGTAGGTGCCAAAACACTGAAACACAGTGCAGGAATTTTTGATGGTGGAATTTCCACCTAAATTTAATTTCCTTTCTTTGATTCAAATAAAACCTTCCATAATTTTAATGTAGTGCTTTTTAGTAAATCCAAGCCTGCCATTCTTCAGGGCATTTAAAGCCTCATCCACAGCTGAATTTTGTGGTGTGCATCCACCACCTGTATGTTGGTCCAAATGAGTTTTGCATATTGTGCATTCTTGGGGCTACAAGGCATGATGGAAGACTCTGTCCTCATGTTACAGACAAGCTGTAAATCTCAACAGGACAAGAGATCTGAATGCAGGAGACTCTTAATCTTGGCAGGAGTCAGCAGGTCCCCTCTGTACTCACACTACAAAGGCAATTTGCATAAGGATTGTTGCAAACTCTGTTCCTCAGGATCTTATTTTTTGTGGTGATTTCCTCCTTTCCCTAAAAAAGAGACAACAGTGTGAACTGATTTATTTTCTGTTGGACACACCAGCATAGTTTATGCATACCTGCCCTGCATTTTCCAGTTATTTTTCTGGACCTTTCTGGGATCTGAGAGTCTCTATTCCTACTTGTGAATCCTGTACACTCACTCACTCTTGTAATTTGGGAGGCTCCTGCATGTTTGAAAGCGATGGCTTCATTTGTTTTTCCAAGTTCTTACTGAATCACTTGTTGGTGTACAAGTGACATTCCAAGCAGCAGATTAATGAAAGCGCCTTTCTTCTTTGTACAAGTTGTATTACGTCAGAAACTTCTCCACACGCACACCAGTTCCAGTTATCTGATTGATACACTTAGACATCACGCATGAAATATGCTTTTATTCATGTATTTGTGTCTATAAACTGAAAAGGAGCCTTTATTCTGGAGGAAGAGTCCTGCAGCTCGGCGCTGAACTGCACGGCTCCATCAACAGTTGAGCTGGACTCTGGCCAAAACCCAGCCTTATCTCTTCCAGCAACATCGGTGCAAGGAACCACGAGAGGTGAGTTTTGAAAGACCCATTTGGGGGAAAAAAAAACCCCAAACCAACAAACAACCCCAGACAAAGTCATGATGTCACTTAAAATCTGCGGATGGGAGATTCTGGCTGGTGTTCCTGGCCCCAGTCTCTGCTGTGGGGGTCCTCATGGTGCAAAGGGGAAACAAAGGGCAGAGTGTCTCTGACCCTAAGAGACTTGGCTCCATATTCCATGTGCTGCATGGTGTGGAAAGCCTGGGGGGAGTTGGGAAGGTAGACAGAGGAGAAAAGCTCCTGTGGGGCCTCCCATCTCAGAGGTGATGCATAACAACATCCCAGACCAGCTGGGGCTGGTGTCCACTGCTCCTGGAATTGCTTGGAGAGGGGATGAAGATGAGGGTTGGCTGGGGATATTTGTCCCACAGGAGCCTCAGACAGGTGAGGGCACCATCAGGCTTGAGCACTCTCTCAAAGCCCTCCTGGCCCACAAGGCAAGACCTGACAGGCCAAGGAGAAACTGATGGAGAGCAGGTAAAGCACAAATACCAGCATTCAGGTTCTGTGAGTGAGCCTGGGAGGAAAATCATGCCCAGGGAAGTTGTGGTGCCCCATCCCTGGAAATGTCCATGGCCAGGCTGGATGGGGCTTTCAGCAAACTGAGATAGTAGAAGGTGTCCCAAGGCAGGGGGTAGAACTAGATGAGCTTGAGGGTCTCTGTTCACCTGCAGAGCTGTGTGAGGTCGTGTGAACCAGGCTGTGGGAAGAGCCAGCAGCTCACTGAAGTCTCAACCCCTCTGCAAATAAATTGTCCGACAGCACCCTGGGAGAGGCTCACAGGCTGCCATTGCTGAGCCAGGCTGAGTCACAGGGCCCAGGATGTCATTTTGTGGGCACGTTAAAGGCTCGGTGTCCCCAGGCTGCAGGTGTCCTCCCTGCTGAAACCAGCTGGGACCAGGAGCCTGGATGACACTGGTCTGAGGGCAAAACGTGACCTCAGGCTGCTATTTCCCTCACTTGTTTTATGCCAGGCATGCGTATCCAGGTGAGGTTGGACAAGAAGCCATGGTGGGTTTTCTTTACACACTGCAGGAGGCCAGTGGGGCTGGTGGTCACTTGGACCAGATGAAACACTGAGAAGCAACTTTTAGTTCTGTAAGAGTAAGCAGTGTTCAAATCATCACTTGTTCCACCAGCATCTGGAGGAGTTTGTGCTGGGCTGGGCCTGGCATCCATAATTTCCAACCCCATCCCAGGACTTTGACTTCCTCTTTGAAAAACACCCAAGACCTGCTCAGAGAGCCCATTTGCTAAAGGATTTCCATAATCCATGAGCCATTAACAGCCTCACACAAAGCAGGACCTTAACAGGCAGGCCTGGCACAGAACCCAAAGCCCAGAGGGGCTTAATTTCTCTCCTGTCCTTCCCCAAAGTGGGCCACAGTTAATGCCAAAAGGGGTTTATGCTATTACTGCAAGAGCTCTTGGATCAAGCATTTCACTCACAAGCTTCCTATTTACTTCACTGCTTTAACACTCTGCTGATTTAAGCACATGCAGCTCTGGAAGGAAGCAGCAGCATTTGCAAAAAAAAACCCAAAACAACAACAACAAACTTTTATAGAAATATTTGTGCATCCTGTGCAAAAGCAAAGCTTCACAATGTCCAAGAGGAGAAGCAAAGCCCAAAGTAATTTAGTAATTTTTAGACACCAAAATATGGGGGGAAGCAAAATGATGGCAGGTCTGTGCAAATACCTAAGGATGGTGTGTATATATATATATAACACACATATATGTTACTGGGTGTGAAGGGGTAACCTGGACGTATTGGGGTGTTTTGGGGAGCACAGAATGGTTTTCATGCCTGTGCAACAGCAGAGCACGTTCCCTCCCTCCCCACACTTTTTTTTTTATTTTCAGCTGAGAGACAAATGAGCTAAAATGACAGAGGCAGAATGGAAAAAATAAGCAGACTTGGATCTGAACTAAATGTACTCGCAGGATAGAATGTTAATTTTACCCAGATTTGGTTTCACTTGGGGAAAAAGAAATAGAATTTAGTCTCTCATAGCTGTCTGCATAATGTATAATATAAATGTGGCACTTGCCAGTGTCACCACAGCAGTGACAAGAATGGCCAGGTTGGATTTTTCTGCACTAATTCTCTTCCACTGGAGAGATTTCCTATCAGCACGTGGCCTCTCCAATCACATGTGCTGCTGTAGCATCAGAGGTGAAGCTGGGAGCCTTCATTCCATGTTCGCTTGCTTGGCTTGAATCAAATCTTAATTAAAATGGGAGTGCTTTTTAATTTAATTAAGACTATTAAATCAATTAATAAGACACTTAAGTGATTACACAAAGTTAACTGTGAAGAGTTTGATACTGCAGCTCCTGCTTTAGCTTATTCCTGATTTGATGAAGATTCCCAGCCATCCAAAAGGCTCAGGTAATTAGCATTTGATTGGGTCATAGGCTATTTTTAACCAACCACCCCTTACAGAGTGTACTACCTCCTCCTGTAGAAATGTTATATTTCAAATATACTTTTGAGAAAAACATGGAAATTCTCCCTATAAAGAAAATAAAAGCAAGTTAAGAAAAAGTTACCGTAGAAATATAATTGGCAATATGATATTTTTTTAAATTGACTTAATTGAATAAAAATAACCAAATGCTTGTGTCCGTGCTGAGTTCAAAGCAGGGCCTGTCTCTGGTGCAAGTTGCAGGGGTGTTGTGAATGAGGGAAACACTTGAGGAAGTGCTGGGCTATGGAAAAAGGAGCTGTGGAAAAAGGGGCTATGAAAAATGGGATTGTGAGCAGTGCTGGTGGCCAGCTAATAGGCTAATAGGTGTCCTTTTGGAGTATGACCCAGGAGAGCTTTCTGTGGGCAAGTTGGGTGCAAGTTTACAGTGTGAAGATGTCCAGGGACACCCAGGGACATCCAGGGATACTCAGGGGCAGCCAGGAGCAGCCAGGGACACCCAGAAACACCCAAGGGCATCCAGGGACACCCAGGGACACCCAGGGACTCCCAAAGACATCCAAGGACACCCAGGGACACTCAGGGACACCCAGGGACACCCAGAGACATCCAGGGACACTCAAGGACACTCAGGGACACACAGGAACATTCAGGAGCACCCAAGGACACTCAGGGGCACACAGGGACACCCAGAAACATCCAGGGACACCCAAGGACACTCAGGGACACCCAGGAACATTCAGGAGCACCCAAGGACACACAGGGACACACAAGGACACCCAGGGACACTCAGGGACACCCAAGGACACCCAGTGACATCCACTGTTCTGCCTCATGTCCAAGTCCTCCTCTGGGCAGAGCAGAGCTGAGTGTGGGGGTAAGAATCAGGGACCAAAACCCAGGAACTCCAAGGTTTTCAGGGAATCTGGAAGGGGATATTGTATCACACGTGATCAGCCGTGTCTGGGTGACAGCAGAGAGGGGATAAGGAAGAGAAAAATCACCTTGTCTGTAAGATCCTGCTGTCCTTTTCCTCTGTGACATCATCTGGTTCAGTCTAAAGGAGAATTTGCAGGGGAGGAAGTGTAATTTCTATTTGCCTTGCACACACAAAGGTCTCATCACGACACCAGGGGATGTCCAAAGGGGGCCTGACCTCCCCTCATAGCACAAACATTAAAATATTCTGCTGCAGGATCACAGTGACATCTGAAACTTCCCTTCATTTTCTTCCCCCTCTTTTTTTCTCATCTCTTTGGGTCCTTTGGCCCATATGTTGCTAATTTTCTGTCTTTTCAAAGCACTCTGTTTCATTTAAAGTCAGAATACATTCTATTCATCACCACGAATTCTAGGGAAAAAAGAGATCTCAAAGGTCAGTGTTCCCCTTAATGTACAAAATAAATGAGCAAAGCACTGTTTTTTTCCTTTAGCTTATTACTTTTCTTAATCTACTTTTTAGGTCTACTGTGGGAGATCACAGGAGGGACTTAAGCAGTTGCTCTTAGAAAGGATTCTTATATATTCTTGCAAGAAAGGAGTCCTTCAAAACTGCAAGTCTTTGTAGTTGGATCTGCTGAGCCAGACTTCAACCAAGCTAGTTACTGGTCAGTGAGCTGGGGTGCCACTGCAGTGACATCCACAAGTACCCAAAGGACTTCACTCCCCAGGAGCTCACTTTCACTTGCCGTCCATCAGGTTTTCCCTGGGAAAAAAAATTCCTTCTTCTTTCCTTAGATATTGCACCTATATCTTGAAATCTGTGTGAGGGAGAATAATGAGAGAAAACTGTGGCATTCAGATTTTTGCTGTAATAGTTCAGCAGATTTTACCAAGAGGCAAGTTAAGCTGTTAAAATTACTCAAACCCAAGAAAAGCATGTAAGATGATCTGCTTGTTTAAATTCTGTTGCTGCAGAGGGTGGGTTCTTTGCAGAAAGCCATCATGGGTTGAAATTCTAGAAGGCCTTGTTGCAGATCGTAGTGCAGCCTGCAAAGATTTAATGGCATCCGTTGCCCACTATTTTCTTGCTTCTCTAGGACTGGCAGTGACAAGAGCTGGTCTGTCCCCAGCTGTGACAGTGACAGCAGCCCTGGGCCAGCCCACACCAGCCCTTGCAGGCTGGAGTGACCCAGGAGGAGCAGCCAAACCCAAAGTCATCTCGAGAGCCAGCTGAACCTTTCTTTACAAAACCTCAGACCACATCAAAGTGCTGGGATTTGTGTTCTGTTATGAACTGGGGGTTTGGGCCAAGTTAGTTAAAATGTTCATCAGATCTTTGTAGTGAATCTGGGCCTGAGAACTGAACTAACCCTGGTTTGTAGTTCAAAGCAGTTGGGAGGCAAGTCTGGAGCAGGAGCACGGGTAGCTGGTGGCTGGATTTCCCCGTTCCCATTTCTGCTTCACACCATGGATGGCCTTGCTTGGGAACCTGAATCACCCCTAAAATTTTGCTGCTGCTCCTTTTCTCATCCACATGGCCAGAGCTGGTCCAGCTGAAGCTGCAGCCTCTTCCCGGGCCTTTGATGGGTGCAGTGCATGAGACTTTCTGTGCACCTTCCCACCTTAACCCCATGTGGGCAGATCCTGCTGCTTGTACAGAGCACTTGCAGGGTGACTCGACCAGTAAATAATCCCAGGAAAGTTCCCTTCAGTGCTGCAAGATGCCTCCTCTCATCTGGCAGTACTTCAGAGCTGGCACTTCATCAGTAGATGAACAAAGCCAAGTAATGCAGTACAAGTAAAATTATTACAATCTGGGGTATTTCCAAAACAAGAGCCTGACCAGGGAAAAAAAAAAAAAAAAAAAAAAAAAAGGAAAGAAAGAAAAAAATAATAATAAAAAAAAAAGATGGAAGGAGCAGGCTGGGAGGGGCTTTAGCAGCTGATAGCTTTGCGCTGTATATTTGGTATTAATAATATTTCTGGCTGTTTTGAACAAGCACAGAAATTGCATATCTGTAAGTGAAAGTTTCTTGCTTTGCAGAATGGCTCCATCAATCTGAATTAAGTGTTCAGTGGGAACCAGAAATGATGCTACTGAGGGAATCTCAGCCTAAAAACCAGTCAGCAGCAGGCAGCTGTTCTGGGATGCCTTTTCACCACGGGGGCATTTGATCTCCCTTGAGGTTGATCCCAGCCCTGCAGAGGGGTAATGGGCTCATTTTGAACAACAGGCCCACAACATTTCTGCATCTGTAATGGAAAACACTGTGCCAATGAAAGGAAACAGGGTCTTTTAGGTCTTGTTTCTGGCTCTACCACTAATTCATGCATGACCTTGGGCAAGTCAAAAAGCATCCCTGACCTCAGTTTACCTAGTGAGAAAATGGGAGTGGTAACACTTTGCAGCCTCTGCGGTCTCCGAGATTTCACTAATGCCAGTTCCCTCAGCCTGCTGAGACAAGTGAGTCATGGCTCTGCCCTTCCATAGGCAGCCTCTTTGCTGATCCCAAACATCCTCTCCATGCACACTGAGGGTGAGAACTCAGTGTTGGAGAGAGTTATAGGCCACTCCTGACCCCTGAGTATTTCCAGGCAAGTATGTGCTGGGCTAATCCATCAGAATATCACTCACTGATCACCTGATGCTTTCTTTGAGATTCACCCCCTGTTTTCAACCAAATTGGCCTTAGAAAAGGACACACATTTTAAGCCTGACTTTTCCATCTCGTGCTGCATTTTACTTGCACACAATTAATTTAACACCCAGCTGGTGGTAAGACTATGTGCTTCCTGAGCATTATGTTTTTTAAATTGCTTTCTTAATGCTTTCTGCTCTATCAGGGCTGTCCTGCTGAGGAAAGAGCTCATATCTTCCCTCAAATTCAACTTTTCTCTCAGCACTGCGGTACAACTAAGAACAATATCCCGGTTGTAAAGGTGACTTTTTACCAAAGGTACCCAACAGGCTCTGTGGAATTCCTGCAAATCTTCCATGTCTGGAGGTGTTTCAAGTCCACAGCTGCTGGGTTCATTAGACCTTGTGTGGTGCTCATTTAATGGGGACAGTATCCATGGAGCACCTTCCAGCCCCTTTCCAGCAGGATTTTGGCATCCATCTTAGCATGGAGTTGCTGCTCTCTGAAATGGAGATGGGATTCTAACTCTGGGAGCTGTGAAACCAAACAGGCAGCAAAATCTGCAGCAAGTTACAACAATTTTCTTAACCTGCAAGGCAGGGAGGGAGGGAGGAAGAGAAGAACCCTACATGAGACATCCCATGTCTGATCATACTCCACACATCCACGGCTATTGAAACTCTCTGATTCCCCTGTTTGAGATTTAGCTGCAACATCACATTTGTTCCAAGCAGATATGTAAAGTCTCCTTGGTATTCAGGTTCACTTAAAGATTTACATTTTGTATTTCCTTGCTCTTTTTCTGACGATGTACATAAAACAGAATTGTAAATGTTTAGCAAAATCAAAGCTATTCTTAGATGCTTGCAATTCCACTAAGTTTGTATTCTCTAATTTGCGCCATGAAAGGAAAAGGAAATCTGGGAGAGGAGCTGTAATTTGCTTTTTGAGCTTTTCTTCACTGCATTTCCATTGAAACTTGGGTCTCAGAGTTATGTTTCTCAAAGCATTTTCAAGGTTTCCTCAGTAACCCTTTCCTCCAAAGGATGTGGCTGCAGCCACCTCTCCTACTTTTCCAGAGGGTTGTAATAGGGAGTTTTAAAATTAATCACAACAGAACCAGCTCTGGGAGATGTCCAGAAGCTAAACTAAACTCTTCTACCCTTGAAAAATTTGTGATAGATGAGTAAATTCTGCCCAACAGCTTTTCACATCAGTGCTGTGGTTTCCACGGTGCTGAGACACAGCCGTGGCTGGAATAGAACAGGTTCTTAATCTCATGAGCCAAAATGCCAATCCATCTCTTCCCAGAGCCTGTGGCCAGCCCCATTTGTGCTCCTAGATCCAGAGTCTATCCCTGTGGATGTACATCAGAGGTTGCAAACTACCACAGGGAAGAAGCAGTTTCAGATTAGGATCTCTGGAAGAAAATCTTTCCCCAGGTAAATCCAAGCTAGATGAAATCTGCCCTTTTTTTTTCTCCTTTCCACACAGTCAACACCTTGAGAAAGTTCAGCCCCATGATGCCAGCTGGGAAGGGAAATGCTGAGCAAAATTCCCAACCAGCAGAACAAGAATTTTCAAAGGAATGAGAACTGCATTCCCTGAAGCGCAGCCCCAACGCTGCTCTTGGCTCTCTGCTTCTGAAACAGGAATTTATAAAAAAACAAAATGAAATAAGTATGGTTCTTACTTCACCCTTTGCCCAGGTTTGCATCTCTGTGGGAAAGGTGGGTTTATCTAAAGTGTTGCAGCCACTGTGTGGCTTGGTGAACTTCACTCTAGAGTGAAATTCAGGAAAATCAAGCCCTCTCTCCTGCTCTGCCACCTGTCTGATGGAAAAACTGAACACTTTCTTCCCAACATGTGCAGTAATGAGAATTTCTCATCCAGAGAAAATTTCTCATAGCTAAAATATTCATCTGAATTAGAAAAACAAAAATAAAAAATAAAATCAGAGATGTGGGATTTTCCATGAATGGAAATTATCATTTTTGGAGAACATGAAAGAGAACATTTCTCCACACCCAATGTTCAGATGTGTCCCCCATATCCTTCCCAGCTCCAGGGACCAGTGAGATCCCCTGACTGTGGCTGTGGATGGTCAGAGAGTCTGGACCCCTAAAGAACCTGCCCTGAAGCTACTGATGAAAAACATCAAAAAAAAATTTGCTGTTAACAGATTGTTTCTCGTGAAGGTTTTTTTGATTCTCTTCTTAAACCACAAAAGTGCTACTGACTGGCATGGGGAGCACACGTGCTGAGGACAAACACGTGCCTGCTGTGGGCACCCACCAGCTCTGCTCAGCAAAGGGCTTGTGACTGCCCCTTGGCCAAAAACGTGCTGAATGTCCCCTCCAGCCCAGCTGGCCGAAGGGCAGATGTTCAGCACATCTGGGTGAGGTTAGAGGAATTTGGCCTGGTGTTTTACCTCTGCAAGTCAGCGCTGGAGGAATGCTTTGCACATATGAACTATCTCATGCTCACCAAACCACTTATTAGTTTCAGGCACTGGCCCCTGTGTTATTATGGCCTTGATAACTTTATTAAATTCAGTCCCAGCTTATTCATCTCGCAGAATGGCCTTAACTATTTGTAGATATTTTAAAGTAGCCATCCTTGCATTGTGATCGCTTCCAGACCTCGCTGAGAGACACGCATGTGTTTGAAATGCCTGCTTTCCTTCTCCATTTCACCATAAAGTAGCCAATTTAATTTTGCACAATACCATTTGATAACAACCATGTGTGTGTGTCTTCAGCGTTTATATACTTCAGAGAAGGTACTGCTTGGTCAGTGTGAGATAATTTCACAAAGAAAAACGGAACCAGATGTTCCTCCTTTTGACTTGGCTTCTCCCTCTGCCTATCTTGTTTCTAATGTCAATCTCCACGCAGGTTTTCCATTACCTTGGTAAGGGGATATCTTTACACTTTGTGTTTTCATTACCAACGTGCCTGACAAAGTGTTGGGAGTAGCTGAGGAAGGTGATTATCAGCTTAGCACCTCTGAGATCATTATCAAACCCTAACGATGCTCGGGAGGTGCATCAAACCTGCACAAACAAAGGCAGAGGTGTGTGCTGGTTGGGTTTCCAGGGGAGCTCCAAAGGGGAAGGTCACCTTTTGCACCAAGTCTTGTCGGTAGTGTCTGGATGCTTGGGATGCAACCTTGAGCATGCTAGGAAGGAGTGAAGGGCACCATCAGCTCCAGGAAATCAGCAAGAAAATTTTCAGATGAGATGTCTTCACCCAGGTGCTGGAACGGGCAGTTTTAGCCATTGTTATCTGGTGATGACTTTCTGCTTTTCATGGACCTCCTGCCTGGTTGGAGGTGTCTAGGTAAATGTGGCAGCACCTGGGTGTGTTACCTGGATGTCAGGAAAGTGGAGGGGAGTTTCTCAGAAGTTGTAAAGTGGGAGGATGGGGAGGAGAGAAGGATTTGCTGATGGAAGGAGGAGTTCAGCTGTGTAAAATAGAGCTGGGCAGGGGACATCCCTCACAGGATCTGGAGTGCACACAGCAGCCAAAGAGAGCAGTCAGAGAATTGTTGGCGATCAGGAAAGCCCATGGTTACTGAGGCCACTGGTGAAAAGCAGGAGGTGACATTTTAGGATCACCATGACTGTCAGGCCGAGAGGGGACCATCAGTGACTGCATCATCCTCTTCCTCACCCCACCAAACAAGGCACACCTGGGCTCACCGAGTCCTCCCTGCCCACCCACAAGGGCTGAAACTGATGGTCTGTTCAGAAGTGCCAGCTGTGGTCCAGACTGGGAATTCCGAGGGTCAGCGCAGTGCCGGGTGGATTCCATGGACACATTGCTGTGGACCAGTCCTGCTTTACAGCGTGTTCACTGCAGTGGTACAGGCAGCAAAGCTGGCTTCCTCACGGTTCACACCGGCTGTCACCCACGGGTCAAGCCTGCACTCTGAGGAGAGGAAGGAGCTTGTTATCTGCCTCGTTATCAGCACTGTCCTGCAGACGACCCATCCTGTGGCAATGACAGCCCAAAAGCTGCTCTGAGAGGAGGAAGGAATGAGAGCAGAGCCCAGTGATCTGGAGCTGCCCAGCAGTGCCATTGCCAGGCTATAAAGCTCTGAGCCGCCTCATTTACAGGTGCTTTTACCTTGACACTGGCTGCTATTAAGCTCCATTATGAGAACAACACTTTGTGATCCTCCCGTGACTCACCCGTCTTGTGACATCCTGGCAGGGAGAGCCCTTGGCCACGGCTCTCCTGCTGGCGGCCGGAGGCTCTTGGAAGGAGCCGTTATTGCAGGGAGTGTCTGGCCTGGATCACAGCTGCTTCTTGGGCCGCTGGAGCCAGGCAGGGATGGATTCCTGTGCCTTGGACCCACGGAGACCTATGGATGCTTCCAAGGACAGCGGCAGGGGGATGTCAAGGACCTTCAAGAAAGACCAAGCCCTTTAGCTTTGAGGACACCACACAATTTCTGCTCGTTGCCTTTCTTCGCTCCTTTTTATTTGGGGTAGAATATGAGCTCAGTGTGAGCCTTGCATGTATTTTAGTTAAATGATCCCAAATTTGCGGAAAACCTTATACAGGCGTGAGCTGATCTCATGAGTCATGCTCATTGCTGTGAATGCTCCATGGCATATGGTAAAGCACTGGAATGGGACACATTCCTCAAGCAGCTGGCTGGAGTCGTGCAAATCCTGTTACTGGCTGGCATGAAGACCAATGAGCAAAGGTCCTGCAGAAAGAAGTCCTGATAATCACCATTTCTTAGGGACTAATCCTAAATGCCTCCACTCCCTGTCACTGCTTGCAGTAATAACAGCAGGTGCCCATGCAAAAACCCTTTTCCCAGCACCTCCTTCATGTCTTTGCTTTCCAAGAGGGAAGTTGAAAGCCTTTCTGACAAGGATACGGAAAAAACACTATCAATTTTTTAAAAGTCTTTTTCTCTTGAATTGTCAACTGTTTGTGATTTTTTTTCTTTCTTTTTTTTTTTTTTTCTGCAGCTGTTAAAAAAGTAATTTTGTCACTCAATGCACTTTCAATCCAGTAAATTGTAGGAGAAGGCAATTCCACTGGAGGCCTAGCTGGAAGGAAGGAGAGATATTTGCTTAATACATGCTTAACTGGCAATCATCTTGGCAGTGTCTTAGCCCTGCTGCAGTCAAGGTGTCTTTCATCACTGGAGGTATAATTTGTCTCTGCCTTTCCAACTGCTCCTTCCTCTCATCTCCTGCTCCAGTTTACCTGAACTCATAAAACTTCAGCTTCTGCCGCAGCTCGTGAGGTGCAGAGAAGAGGAGCAGTGCTTTGTGCTGATCAGCTTGGTGGCAACTCTAAATGGTCCATGCTGGTCCCTACTGGGAGGTGCTGGTGGCAGCAGAGCTCTGCCTCTGTTCCAGGCTGGCTGTGACCTTTATGCCTTCAGGGCTCCTTGGGGCAGCCACCCACAGTCAATTGTTCCATTGATTTCAGTGGGTATCAGATGAGATCTTTGGTTCCTGAGGGCAGGATTATCAACCTGGGATATCTAAAGTGAGGGCTCAGCTCCACAGAAAGGTGCATAGATAAGGGACTGGATTTTTGGCAGGGTGAGTTCAGGTATTCAGAGTCCTGCAAATTCCTGTTTACAGATCCAGGTATGGGAAATCCTCATCCCCAGGTGTTACACACTGGCCTCAGGTATGTAACTTGGGTCCCCCAGTTTGGAAAATATAAAATGATTCTCTCTGTGTCTGTCTGCAGAAAGCACCTCCTGTAAGGCACAGTGAAAATCTTTCTCACACTTCTGTGGAGTCACCACCCCACACCTGGCACATGCCACCTCCACCAGAGCCCAAATCTTGTGCCACCACCATGTGAGTGATGGAGGAATGTTTTTGCAAACACAACTCAAGGAATATTATGATGATCTTCAACAGATTCAGAAATTGTATAGTTTAACTTAGACCTTGTCATGCAGAGCACTCTGAAAAGTCCCCAAAAGGTGCCTTTGAAAAAAGGCTGGTGAAGACCCCCCATGCCCTTGTTGCTCTTCCTCACCCCTCTATCATCCCAATACCCCGGTCCTTTTTTTTCTAGGTCATCCAGGCACTTTCTCTCCTGTGAAAACGCTCAGGTCATTTGTTAGTGACAACGGGAGATGGATCTTTTGGTGATGTAAATCAATGTCACTTCAAAGCTTCAATTGAGAGATACTTATTTACACCTTCAGATACCAGATCCTTATGTTTTGCTTTTATGTGTGTCAAAGTTGTTTTGGTTTTTTTTTTCTGAAAGGTAACGTTTTGTTGCAAATTTCTATAATTAATCAACCTCATTTCTATGGCAATAGACACTATACAAATTAATAAAATAAATATTCCAGCACAGTTTAATTCTGGTGAAACCATGCTAAAAACCTTTCCATCATTCCTCATTATGAAGGCAGCAAAACGTGCTTAACAGAATATCTTATCAAAATTAGTGAAAACATTAAACTTCCCAAAAAAACCTTCTTTTGAAAAGTTGTTCTCAGCAAGTTTCTAAAATCTCAGAAGTATTAAATCCTCATTAATATAAGCTCAATGTATTTATGGTGTCAAAAATGTGTTTTATAAAAGCCAAAAGCAGAGTTGCACAAGTTGCCTCATTATCAATAATCTAGCATCGTCCCTTTTATGTGTCATTTCTTTACACAATATACTATCATTTATGACTTTTAGCAAATACATCATGGCAAAGGATTACTCTCATCAGAGGCAGTCTTTGAAAAGGATATGCTAATTTCTAGAGAGCAAGAAAACATCAAAACAGTGCCAGCAAATAGCCAAGGGACTTTCATGTCTTAATATCCTTCAGAAGTGCTTTATCTCCTAGTGCAACGTGTATCATAGTATAAACAGGAAATGAAACAGCCAAGGCATCAAAGAACCACCAGTGCATGGCTGTAATTTTAGATCAGGTTTAATAAAGGTTATCTGCAGCAGGCTAATCAAACAAAAGGGTGTATGTTTTAAAGCGCCATTTGATAATTTTCATTTAAGGCTCCCGATCAAAGAGATCCTAACAATGTCTTACTGACTCCAGATAGATCCCTTTGCCTCACTTTTCAAAGTAGCTTCGTTTATTGCTGGTAAAACTGGTTTTGATGTTCTAATTTTTTAGGTGGAGGAGAGATCAGAAACTGCTCTGGTTTCCTGTGCACCTTAATTTGAAAAGCAATAGAAAGAGAGCTGAGAAGGAAATGAGCAAACACAGCGAGGGTCAGGAAGATCTCAGGGTCACTTTTGTGAGCTCTCTGTGGACCTTGATGCCCGACAGGGACTTCCATCCCAAACAGGATGCAAGGAGAGGAGACAAACCTGGGCAAGAGTGGGCCAGGCCATTGGCTAGTTAATGAGAAGGCAAAATACCCTGGAAGTGAGAGGCTGCAGGGGCGAGGGGGGGAAATGTTGCCTGATCTTGTCTGTTTGCTGGGGAAAGGCAGGAGGAGCCAGACAGGCTCTTTTTTGTGACACTTCTCATTTTTGGCCAGCAGGAGAAGCTCCACTGGCATCATCCACACACCAATGAGGAAGGGAAAATGGCAATCTGACTGTCCTACCCTAGGACAAAACCTGCAGAGCTTTTGCCTTGTGTTTTGTGACCAATTCCTGGATTGCACTTTCAGGCCAAATCTGATTCAAGTTCCTGGAAAAAAGGGCTGCTGATTTCTGAAAGTGGAGTAATCCCAGTAGGAGAGACTGAGAGAGTCTACCCTCTTGTAGCAAGGGAGAGACTTCTTTGGGATGCCAGTGGAGCCTTCTGTATTCCTGGTTTATTAATTATTCTGTTTGGGGAGCAAAGAGGGAAATGAGAAATTTCTCCAAATGAGAGCTTATCAAAATGGTTTTATTTCTGGCAATGCTGATATATCCAAGGAGCTAAACATACTTCTAATATTTTGTCAAAGCTTTCTGCACCACTAAGGCCCAGGGATGTTTCAAACTGATTTCCACACAAAGATGTTTCCCATTAAACAGGAATGCTTGCCTTGAAAATAAATAGCTCCCTGGCATGGGAGAGTTATGGTGGGATGGCTCATGGAAGAGCAGGAAAAGTTTACAACCATCCCAGGTATCAGGTGCAGGCAGGTCTGACTGTTTTGGGGAGAGATCTCAGTTCTTTGGGACCGACCTTCCTCAGCTGTGTCCAGAGGGAGGGGCTGGGCAGGCTCAGCACCTTTGCATCACTGGGGGGATTTTACAACTTGTGCGTTTGTAAAATTTGTTGTTATTCTCCATGTTCAGAAATCCAAAGCTCTGTAGGGGGTAGTTCAAAAGCAAAATCCAAATGAATAAAAAATTCACCCTTGGGTGCACTTAATGTGGTTGGTAAGAAATGTGCTGACTTCCAAACGTTCTCCTTCCCACACACTTCACTAAAAATGCCAGTTTTATTCATATACATGTGTATATACTTCCTGCTGATGCTCCCCTAAATATTTCAAAGTATCCTTATGAACCAATACACTTTTATCCTGGTAGACCAAGACCTTGGTTGTACCCATCCAACCTCAGTTTGCTTCTGTTCCCTTTCAAGTAAATTTCAAATTACCAAAGAAGTGCTGATAGTCACAAAAATCTAGTTATTTGCCATGAAAACTCAACCATAAGTAATCTCCCCAAAACCAGTCCAATGAAATATTCATGCTCTGGGAGCTCCGTTCCAGGCAGGGAGGTTGCTTCCGACAGCAAATGCTTTGGGAGAAATGGAGATTCCTCTGCTTGTAGAAATGAGGATGCTGCCAAACTGTTTGGCAGGAAAATCTGCTAAAAAACAAAAAACCAAAAAAAATCAGGGCTGGTTTGTTAAAATACCCACAGCAAGTGTTAGAGTCCCACCACGAGCACAGAGAGAGCAGTGCCAGTATCCCGTCAGCAGCTCTGCATTGATCCCCGACCTATCTGCAGCCACCCTGGATCCCTCCCTGTGCTGGATTACTGCCTCCAGCACAGCCTCCAATCAATGGTGACTGAAGACTGTTAATGACCAAATGTCAGAGACTTCTCAGCAGCTCTATTGAACTAATATTGGTGCTTCCTAATCCCGTTATCAAAGGATACCATGAAAAACACCATGATGTGGGTACGAGTGCCAACGTTTCACAGATTCATAGAGTTGAGACCAGAAGAAACCACTCAATAATCTTTTTTTCTGCTGACCTTTATTTCGTGGGCCATTAGATTTCACCCATATCAAGTGCAATAACTGGCGTCTGACTGAGATACAACCTGTGCTTGGCAGGAGCATATCTTCAAAGGAGGAAACCGGTCCTGATTGAAGACATTGGAGCTGGACACTTCACCACCCCTTGGCAGTTTAACTTGGTGGTTATGACAGTTTATTTCAGGGCACTCTTCTGCCTGAGGAAGTTAACTCAGGGCAAGGGAATGTGTGTGAGTAAAGACAACAATCCCTTTCTACTTAACTGTCTGCAGACACAAGTACAACAGTCATTCACAAACACTCCACAATGACTGCTGTGTCTACAGGTTTTATTTTGACTTTGTCTGCCTCGGGTTTCATCTACTGGTCCTTTTCAGTGTGTTCCCCTCCTAAGCAGAGAGCTGTGATTTACACTGACGTGCTTTTTCATACCTCATCCCCATTTTCTACTTAGTAATAATCCCAAGAGATGCATGATTCCTCATGTCACCTCCATTGTCCATTCTGCCATGGCCAAAACAGAGAGTGGCTGAAGCCCTGGCCCAAATTTAATCAGAGTAACCTAGACATTGAAGGTTGAACTTGATGATTTTGGAGTTGTTTTCCAACTCTAATGATTCCATGATTTTATTTCTTTAGGTTCACACCTTGCTTGCCTCTCTCTGAGCTTGGAGGGGTTCTGAATCAGCAGCCAGCCAGACACCTTGTCACACAGTCATCTATCTGGCATGTGGCCCATGGCTAAGTTACTCATAGGTGTCCCTGTGTGCAGGGCTGGGACTTTCACTGTCCCTGGAAATGTTATTTAAGGAGCTGTGACTGCCCTGTGTACGGGTGCTTGAGCCATGCACCTCTAGCACAGGGGGTGTGCCAGAGCTCAAGGTTCTGCCAGGATTTGTCCAGAACCTCTTCCCAGGACTTTGGGGAAATGTAGACACAAACTGGCAGGTGGCAAATAAAATATACACAGTGCACGACATGCCTGAGCTCAGCAAATAACGTGCCTAAGTCCTAAAATTATCCAAGACAGTCTCTCCATAATTTTTATGGGAGAAAATTAAGTCTTCAAAGCAAGCAGGAATTTGAACTATCCCTGGTTCAAAGAAAATTGCCACATGTCGACAAACATTAAGAATGATAATATTTTGCTAAAGCCCCAGTAAATCTTTGTGTGGTTTCTCTGCATTTCCTTTCCCATTGCTGTTTGTTGCTCATACATCCACATTCACACTGGGAGGTGAAGGAGGAAAAATTCCCCATTGAAAAGAGAAGAAAAAAGTAATTTTAATCTGCAGCAAAGCCCTGGGATGTGGCTTGACTGAGTAACACTGAACCCTGGGCAGGATGCTGCTTCCAAGCATTTGCTGGGTACCAGAACATCCCAACCTAAACAGGAGCTGTCAAACATCTAATCAATTTGTCATATTAACAACTGTAATTAAAAGCATTAAGCAAATGCACCAAGGGCTGATCTGGAAGGGTGCTAACACTTGTGTTTCCCTCAGTGTAAAAGTAATTGCTTCAATTGCAGTTTTAGGTCATTAATATCTGTGTGTACTCAAGGAACATGACAAAAAATTAGAAGGACCTGAGAAATGAATTTTGGTGATGTATTTTCAAGTACAGCAGCTCAGCTGTCAGTGCTGCCTTGGCAATAAAGGAGGAAGGTGGAGATGATGAGAAAGGAGCTTGCAGTGCCGATGGGGACAAACACATCTTGTTCACACAGGTTTAAATGCAAAATTAAACTCTGTCCCCTCTCTTTACAGAATTATTTTTCCCCAAGCAGCTTCAGGATGAAGCAAATTTCTGAATAGCTTCCTGAAGCAGGACAGCAAGGGGAAACGCACCCCGTAACTCCAGCCTCCTCTCATCCACCATTTGTGACTCTGGGGTGTAGGGGCTTCTGGAGGCAACATTTTACATTTGTTTATTAACTGAAAAGTGGAAAAGTCTAAACCAGAACATGTGATGCAAACTCCCCCTCCACACACTCCTCCATGCATCTTTTCCAGAAGGCTGAAGCTGACTCCCATCCACAGCTTGATCACATATGTGTGAAAAGGATCCAGGCTTGGAAACTTCAGTTGGAGCAGCAGCAGCCTGAGGGTGGAGTTTGCTTCCCAAGGAAGGCTCTGACTCCAGCAGCAAGGAAGGACCTGCCTCTATTCAAACTCTTCCTCACTCCAATTATTTACTGGATAAAACTTTCTTGCCCGTGGGCTCATAGCTCTCCCAAAGTGCTGCACAAACCCAAGCTGTGCTTTTAATCCGGAACCAGATTCCAGTTTGTTTCCCTCCAAGCAGAGGCTGCTGTACACATGCAGCAACTGACAATGGTTAATGGTTACCACGAGGTTACCATGGGGTTGTAAAAGCAACGGACACTGAGGGATGAGCACAGGAGAGCTGAGCCCGCCCCAGCAGTGCCCTGCTCTCAAAGCTGCTCCAGGGACAGAAAATCAGGAATGCTGGATCCCATTACCCAGTTTGCCCTGAAGGAGCTTGGCTACTTTGGCAGTGGAGATGACATTAAACAGATGAAGCACAAAAATGGCTCAAATATGATTATAATACATGTGTGTAGCTGTCTCACCCCCCCCCCCCCCTTTCAACTTGCACCATATGAAAATAATCTCATCAAAACAGAAAGGCTTTTAGGGATGAGGTTAATTGCAAAAATACCTCTAAATAAAATAATCACAGGGCCCCAAATGTTGTTATTAGTGTGAGCCAGCAGCTTGCTCTGAAATGTACAGAACAAAAAGTTTGCTCTGCACTTGGAAACCATGCCATAAAATAGATAAGCCATAACTATCTGCTGGAACAAACATGGAGCTGGGTTTTGATATGCACCAGGATATTATCTGTGCACCAAAACTTCTGTCACTCACGAGTCTGAAGTAAAGCCCCAGATCATCCATCGACTGCTCAGCACCAGGGAAAGGGGGCACGTCTGGACCCAACATTAGGTTCCCCTAAACCCTTCTTCCGGAGTGTGCTGGCCAAAATCCCTGCTCTGTCCATCTCCTCTAAACTTCCCAAAGGACAGGAGGTGAAGCTGGGTGTTATCTCTCCGTTACAGCCCTTCCTACTGGACTGCATGAGGCTGCATCATAAACCTTAAAAACCACATGAGGACTCCTATGAGGAGAGCAGTGTGCGTGTGAGGAGAGCAGAGACCTTCAGGGAAGATTTGTGGCACTTGCAACCACCTCGTGTGGGATTTGCATCCCCCTGATGCAGACACGGAGCTGGGCAAGACTCAGAACTTCTGAAAGAGTTTTGCTTTCAAAGTTGGGTTTGTTTAAGTGACTCCAAGGGGTGCTGAGCCACCTGGATGGGAGCCAAGGAAAATGTTGATGCAAATCCTGAAAAGTAAACCTCCCCCCTCCTGTAGTCACATGCCATTTAATTGTTTCGCATTTCGTTTCATACAACGGCCCCTATCCATCAGCCTGCCAAGCAACATGGCTCGTGTGGCAGCATGGAAATGCTTCTGATTTGCTTTCCATCTCTGGCTCTCCCCTGCCAAATGCCTCATGCTGCAATTTTTAGGAAGCTTATTAAAAAGTTTAGGAACTGAATCAGCTTCAAGGCCAGATGTCCCCAAATACCAAGGTAGTTTTTGTTTGCTACTCCATGTATGACTCAAGTCCCTGATGTTTGTCTTAAGCATCCTCTTAATTTCCCATCCCCCAGTCCAAGACAGCTTTAGCTCATCACAGCATCTCTCCATCCAGGCAATCCCCCTAAATCCACTCCCCTTTTCACACTTCCTTAAAAAGACATGGGAGGAAGAGAGTGATCAGTGAGTGTTATCCCCTCTTTCTTTTCCTCTTTTTATTTTTCTACCAAAATTTGCTTTCCCATTACCAGCTAATTATTCTTCAGCACTCCAATGTCAAGCTGTGGTGGTTGTTCATAGAAATCTAAATCTGCTCACAAGAAAGACAATGATCAATACCAGGTGATGCAGGGGCCAACATAATCCCACTGAGCATCTCCCCTCGAGCTACAGAGCATCTTCTGGAAGTAGCTCAGTTTCTGGCTGTGACAGCATTCATGGGATTCAGTTTCATCTGAAATTCTCTCCTCTGATGAGGGCTCAGCATTGTGTTTGCAGGCTGTTTCCTTCTAGCACTTTTATTTGGGAATAATCCATAGGATTAAACTGGCATTTGGTTTCCTAGTCAGATATTTGGGATGTTGCACTGTTAGATGGTCAGGGGGAGGTGGGGAACATAGGAAGTCCAATAAAGACAGGAGAAAAAGGCTCTGGGAAGTGATTAAAAAGCTGCAGTCTTCACTCAAGCTGCTTATCAAAGAATGAAAGTGCCACCAGCAGCACAACAACCTCACTCCTCCCACTCCATTCCAACATTGGAGCAGGTGGCAAGGCAAGCCCAACTCTCCTGGGAACTTTTTATTACTGACCAGCTCCCCCTGGGTGGGGGCAGACAGGTTTGATGGGAACCCTGCAGGAGGAGTAGGGGGCAGAAATGCCTCTCAGCCCCGTGTGGGTTTGCTAGTTAAGGTAAATGCTCCCAGAGGGGAGGCAGTGAGTGCTGCTGGGGCTGCCCTGGGACTTCTGGAGGGAAATTCCTCTGGCACCTGAAACAGCTGGTCTTGCAGCTCTGTGGGGATTTTCTAGATCCTAAATTTGTTCTCTGCTTTAATGAAATTTGGTGCTCCGAGGTGGGGAGTGAGTTCTGCCCCTGATGTCCTCATCTTTTTGCTGCTGGATTTGGAGGGAGCTCATTGCTTTCCTGGTTCTTGCAGGAGCTGGGGCTCATGGCTGCTGCTTGTTGTTTCCAGTGGGAGTTGATGCAAATAAATCCTGCTGTTCTGATCCACGTGGGTGACAGTGGCCCTGGAGGTTTGAAATAATGCTGAGAACAAACTTCATTAAACTTGCTGCATGTCATGTGGCCTTCATGCAAAAATGAAATCCACTGCCAGTGTCCAGAGACCGAGCTGTACAGAACCCAGGGGGTCCTTGGTGAGCCCATGTTGGGCTTGGAGAATTTTTGGGTTTCATTACCAGTCATCAGGTTTTTTTGCACAAGTGTTGCATGCATAGGTGGGTGTACTTTTTACAAGCCATCCAAATTGAAGTGCCAGACCTTTTGAAGTTTTTCATGCAGCTGATTAACTCAAGATTTTTAGGATCTACTTGCGAGGAACATGATAGGGTGCAGGAGGAGGAGCCTGGGAATCATCTCCTGGGTTTTTCAGAGACACCGGATGTGCAGTGGTTGGTGAAATGAGCTGTGTTATCTGGGAGTGAGAGGTTGAAATCCATTTTAAGAGCTGTAAGGAATCTTACAGGAAGATTGTAGTCCAGGGCCTTGGGTGGAAGAGATTGAAATGCTTTTGTGGGTTTGGTAGATTAAGGATGCATTTTGTTTTAATTGAATTTGCTCCCGAATTTGTCTCTCAGTGGTATCTGAAGGATGAGACACACCTGTGGTCTGTGTGAACCAGCTGAGGAGGGATGAAATGCATTGTGCCAACCCTGCTCCTGCAGAGTACGTGCATGTTTTGGCTGCTGGGTTATGACAACAGAGAGGGGGCATTTCAGAGCCATTACTGACATCTGCAGCCTCACAGGAATGTGTCAGATAGTTAATTATTGTGTTGAACTGTAATTCTATCACTCCAAAACATAAGTAGTTTGTTTGGGTACTCCTTCCTCCCCCCCCCCTCCCCTTTGCTGAAGATAAAGGAGTTAAGTTTAATCATTAAATCTCCATCTTGATCCATGTAGGTCACGCACCGAACTGAAGTCAGATAACACAGCATTTAGCAACCTTATCTCCTTTACAATAAAGAGCAAGCAGGAAGCCGACTTTGTTGTCTGTTCTATTTTTTAATATACGTTTATTTAAAGAAAAGCCATCTCGAAAATGGGGAGGGGGGGATGAGATCTTCCAAACAGCAGCTTCTGTAAACAGGATGAAATCAGATAAAGAAATTACTGTAAAAATATTGCCTCATCTCTAAAGCTCAGAACTTTTTTTTCTTTTGCTCTTTTTTATCTTTGAGAAAGATAATGAAAGAGGAAGCTTGAAACCACATTTCCATTGATGTTTGAATACACAACTGCTGGATTTAAGAACTAAAGGAGATCAAAGAGAATGGTTTTCATTCCGATAAAATTATAGCAGTTCTGGTATAGGGTGATGGGCTCATTTATGAACTCTACGACACAAATAGTTGTTCAGGCACCTTTTTTTTCCCTTTCCTCTGCTAAGAACTTAATGAAAAATGCCTGGAATTCCTAAGGATTAATTAGGAGTGTGGCTAATAATGTTATAATAGATACATACTAAGAACGTGCGTCTCTCTTTAGGATATTCTCTGGGAGCACAAAACATCTGTACAATTCAAAGGGAATGGGAATGCCTGTTCCTTGCTACTGTACATTACAGCTCACATGACATGAAAACTTAACAGCATTAGGTTACCAAAGTGTGTATCCTGACACTGCTCTCTGGTGATTTAATTTTTTATTAACACATACTTTGACATTCATTACTGAGCACAAGCTTCGAGTTAAAGCCATTTGTGGATGGAGGGTTAACACAATTATTTATCACATGTTATATTATGTTCTTAAACTGTGCAGTAAAAGTTATCAGGGTCTGTAAAAGGCAGGAGTGATACAGCTGTGATCGAATGGGAGATCTGAGGCTGTGATACTGTGGAATACCCTTGAAGGCTTCCTGTGCCTGTGGAAGGATCTGTTGACCTAGGATGGCTTTGCTTTAGTCCTTATGGGTTTCTTAGGTTTGGGTTTGGGGTTTTTCTTGAGAGCTGAGGATTATATCAGGGCTGGTGTCAGCTGCACATGGGAACCTCACATTTGCATGCCCTGGGGATGTGAATGTGCTTTAGCACAGTTCATGCAGAAATGGATTTGTCCACGCCAGCCATATAGCCCAACTTGGCACAGAATCCAGTTTGGTGGATATTGATCCTCTTTTGCTTACACTTCCAAATTTGAACTTCCACGAAAATCATATTCCAGATCGGTCACAGTGCAATATGAAAAATATAAACTGTAAAAGTGGGTTGTTTTTTTTCTGGTTTGTTTGGCGGTGGGTCTCTTGTTTGTTTAAATTTTGGATTTGGAATTTTGGTGTCTGAAAGAGGTCATGCTCCCTCCAGATGAGTGAGAGTAGAGTACTGGGGAGAGTCTGTCCCTACAGGTCACCTCTCCCCTTGAAAATCCAGGTCTGAAAGGGTTGGTCTTGATCAGGGGAGGGAAACTCCTACCCTGAGAGGCTAAGTGCTAAGAATAGTTTTGTTTTATTCATGCTGATGATGCGGAGGGAGATGTTGCTTTGCCCTTGGGGCACAAGCCAGATCCAAAGGTGGTGGCCAAGTGCTTGACTAGTGTAGAGTCATCATAAATTTATAGAATGGGTAGGAAGGGCCCTTAAATATTATCTTGTTTCAGCCCCCCCTGACAGGGGAAGGAACACCTTCTACCTTTCAATATCCCCTTCCCTTTTAAATCCCCTTGTGGCAGGAGAGGATTACCTCTCTCCTCTCCTGCCAGACTCAGTCATGGGGTTGTTTCATCCACCCTGGAAAACACCTTGAGGGTCCACAGTGATGTAAAGATGGGGAAATTTTCAGCAGGGTAACATGTTATTTGCTCCTGGTGCAAGCTGCTTCTGCCACCCTTGTAGGATGGGCACAGCCACCCATTACAGGATCACTGTAAAAGGATTTTTTTCAGTATTTTTTAAAGCAGGGCTGGACACAGTCTGTCAGCTGAGCCACATCTCACCTCCTTTCTCCTTTTGCCCTTTTATTAGAACCTTGAGCAGAATGTGGTGCTTGTGGCCTCACTTCTGCCTTATCAGATGTGGCTTTACCTCAAAGCAGCACAGAAATGGGTGAGCCCTTACCATGAATCATTTTATTTAGTTTGGTTTTTTGGTTTGGTTTTTGTTTTTGTTTTTGTTTTTTTTTGGCAGGCTGCCCTGTGTGATGATGCCCAGTGGAAAGGATAATGTTGCTTCAACTTAAAAATAGCTTGTGTTTTCAGGGTGGGCACAGAGGACAGCTTGTGCAATTAAAATGGTGATTATTGAAGTCATGCCTAATAAAGTCATCTGTGACTTGCTGAACTCAAGTTAATGACCATGAAATCCATTGTTAATAACTGGACAGCCATTAGTGGGATGTGTGATGTGCCAAAGGTAGCCAATGGAAGGCAATAAAAATATCAAAAGTTAATGTTTGACAGCTTAAACTGTCACTTGAATATTTTGTCCCCATGGTGACTGTTTGAAGTTTGTGTTTTAGTTTTTAAATGCCTTTTAAGAGCTTCTTAATAGCTTTAGCTTCCCAGCGAGGCTCACCTCATATTTGGAGTTAAGTGCTGAGATTGCTCAGTGGTGCTCGAACCCCTGTGTGTGTTTATGTCCAGTTTTGGAGCTGGCTGAAAATTATCAAAGCACCACGAGGTCTCCATCCTGCTCAGAAGGACCTGGAGGGAAGAGTGGAATTTGGGGCAGAACAGTAAATTGCTTAAAATGCACTTTGGACAAGCAGGCATTATGAAAAATCCTGATGGGGAGATGTTAGCATGTGCTCTGACTGTCACTGCTGTGAAATGCTCCAGGAATCATTGGGGAAAATGCACAAATTCACTTTGCAAATGTAGGATCAAATGTAGGATATGTTGTAGGGAGAGTAAGTCCTTAAATATCTTTCCAAACAGAGCCAGTCAGGAGAAATACAGCCTGGTTTAAATCCAGAGCTTTGAAAAGGCTGGATGTGGTTCCAGTGCTGAGATGGGATCTGGTTCTGTTCTCCAGCTGAGTATTGCTGATGCTCATGGTAGTAAAGGAGTAGTAAAGGAGTAGTAAATGCATTTGCAGGACTTGAATTTTGAACGTTGCTGCCTTAAAAGTGATGGGGCTGTTAGTGAAAACACAATGCTGCAAAACAGCTTTAAATTCCACTTGAAAAGGTGATTTGTTTATGACTTCTCAAAATGTGTCAGTCTAGCACAGGAGTGCCAACCACTTCATAAATATTGTAGTGACACTTGGCAATAAACCTGCAGCACGTAACAATAGCTGGTGCTCCTCAGATATTCCAAATTACTCTGATGCCTTAAGTTGTAGCTTTCATATTTTCCAGGTTCTGCACTGCATTGGTGTGTGACTTTGAACTCCATAAAGTGTCAGTGAGCTCTGCTCACAGCTCAGGCACACAGAACAATCCTTCCCCAGCCCCAGAACCAAGGACACCACTGCAGCCTCAGCCCCAAAAGTGCAAACAGCAGAGAGCTGAGGAGAGAACCTGGGAGGGTGGGACTGCAGGAGCTGGGTCTGGAATGGGACAATGAACCCCAACATGGAAATGGACCAAAACTGATGAAAATGTGAAACTCCTGACTTGGGGCCCATCTTGGGTGTAGCCATGGCTGGGCTCTTGCACTGCCCAAGGTGATCTTTTGAAGGCCTTTTGATAAATCCCTGCTTTATCCTTTAACACTGCCTTGCTTCTGTTCTAGGTAGCCTCTCAAGACATCAACCTGGGATCCCAATCCCAGGGACACCTTGCAGAGATGCAGGGATTTCCCAAACCCTTCCATGCTGCTGGCCCAGATCTTGCTTAAATCACTGGAGACAGACTAACAAATTAAGAAAAAAATGCCAATGTGCAAGAAAAATGGGAAAACTGTTCTGGCTGCTTCTCCTAAAATGCCAATGGCTCCAAGGGTTCTGCTGTCCCTCAAGGACAGTGGGAAATGTTGAGTGGAGGGTTCCACAGCAGGTAAAGCTCCAGCATTGGCAACCTGAGGTTCCTGAACCCAGGAAATAAGTTGAATTCCTTCAGGCTTTTTACAAAACAATACTTCAAACCCCATGGCATCCCAGCTACTCTTTCCAAGGATTTGGATGTTCATGAATGGGATTCCTGCAGGGACCATGGATGCTGATAGCTAGTGTGGGGCAATGGCCAGAGACACAGCCTGTCACTGGGGCTGGTTTACCTTTCTTTCCACTGGCATCCATTGAAACTGTTGTAAACCAAAAATAGTGTTTCCTTCTAGCTGAAAAAATTCAGAACATTTCTGAAAACATTGAGGAAAAATACAGTTGTACAAAATATGAAAAATACAGAAGCCAAGATTATTTAGGATATACAGAAATTACTGACCTAGATAAATACATAACAGTGAAGAATAGAATAGAATAGAATAGAATAGAATAGAATAGAATAGAATAG
>CM031873.1:9379192-9424098 GCA_018697195.1 Certhia americana | reverse complement strand
TAGAATAGAATAGAATAGAATAGAATAGAATAGAATAGAATAGAATATCTATTTATTCCAGGCCAAAGTGATCTATCCCTTTTTCTTTTCACTGGGAATAAAGTTCATCTCTTTACAAAGCAAACCCTGTTGGAGCCATTAAGCAGTCATTAATTATTTTGGTTGTAGGTGGCTGGAATGTCATGGTGATGAAATATGCATTCCCTCTGCTTACAGAGTCATGGCTTTGTGTTCATCACGTAGGCAGCACAGGTTTGCCTGCAAAGAGTGGCAGGCATGTTGTCTGTTGGAAAATGGAGCCCCGGTTTGGCTTCTGGGTTGTGTTCATGCATAATTAACATGGTTCACTTCCCCTGGGAAGAGTTCCTGGTGCATCAGGAGAAAGAGGAAGAGGAGGGCAGCAGCTTCCAACAGGTTGGGGTGCCATGGATGGAGCTACAGCAGGCTGCTCCAAAAAGCCACCCCCCAAGGGAAGTGCAACCCCATAAAAACCTGACAGAGCACATAATGGTTGCGGGTGGGACTGAGCCCTGCTGTGGTGCCCAGGGTGGAGCGTGGCACAGGTGACAGCCCCAGGCTCCCATGGGTGTGCTGGATGTAGCCCCAGCAAGGCTTGTACAGCCCTGTGATGTTGTGTCACCACTTCCAGCTTGGAGATCAGCCCCCAGCACAGTCCCCAGTCCCTCTCCAGGACCTGCCCCACCCCAAACCTTCCCTTCCCACCCTGGGACAGGAGCTGCATCAAACCCAGGCTGGGCACCTTTGTGTGTTCCTTGGCTCTTGCTTCTTGATCGCCAGTGCTACTCCTCTGGCTGTCACATCCTGGCAACACCACAATTCAGTAATCTCCAAGGTTTTGATGGGGCTCAGGATGTGACTCTGGGTCTGCTGCATGAGCTGTTTGTGCCCTCCAGAAGCTCCACAAATTCAAGCACAAACCTTGCACGTGGGCAGTGCCACTGCTGCTCCGTCCCCGTCCCTTTCCAGAGGACATCCAGGCACCCAGCTCCCCCCTATCTTCTCCCCTTGTAGGCTCCCAACAAGTCCTTCAGGGTAAACAGATGCACAAACTGAGGAGTTGCTGGAGGAGGAGCAGCACAGCCAAGTCCCCGTGTGATCTTCTGTTTCTCTATCTCCTTCCTGAAGTGCTCATGGCACTCTCTCAGGAGCGTGTTTTCCATACAGATTGTCCACCTGAGGATATGGGATCCCTTTGTAGGCATTAGTTGGTTTAATTGAGTTTCACTGTACTTCTCTGAGGCAGAGAAATTATGCTCCCTGGGTTTTTACACCTATGTAAACTGAGGCATGGAGGGCTTATACATTTGTAGGAAAGCCCAGAGGCATTTTTGCAGGAGATCTGATTTGGAGGGTAGAAGTTCCTTAGGAAAGAAAAAAAGAGAAATCCTAAAAATCAGGAGGGAAAAATCCAAAGCCAGAAAAGCCTCAGAATAGGGGAAATAATTTTTCAGACTGCTACACATTGAAGCAATTTCAAATAAAGCATTTGGAAACAAAGGGCAGCACTTAGCTTAAAATTAAAATCTTCTGGTGGGGAACAGGTTCTGCTTCAAACACCACAGTCTTAAACACCGGTCAGCCCTCGGTTTAAGAAGGAGCAGGAGGATTTTCAGTGCTAAATTAGAATTGCCAGAGGGGTGAGCAGCACAAACAAGAAGGGAGAGGGGAAGGATTCTGGGAGCAAGTCAGAGCTGCGGACAAGGGCGCACATGGCCTGTGAGAATCCCTCAGCCTGGCTGAGAAAACCAGTTTTGTTTAGCTAAGCCCCAACTCAAACACACTTGAAAACTCAGAGTTTTACCAGGCTGCCATTGAGCTGTGAACAAGTGGCTATTGTCTGGGAGAAGAATGGTGCTGCTGTCACCCACGTTTCAGGGACGCTGGTGCACAAGTCTGGCTCCTCGGGGCAAAGCAGGCATGGTGTGGGCTGGGAGTGGACTGGAAACACCAACAACTGTATGTGCAGCGAGCAAGGTCAACCCTTGGTCTTGCTCTGCCTGCTCCTCTTCTCCCCAGGGATCCACGCAGAGACCCCCCAAATGGAGGGGAATGGACACTTGCTGGTGTCTGGCACATCCCACACGCCCTGTGATGGGAACTGCTCGTGCCACGGGTGTGTAAAGGACTTTTCCTTGCTGAATGGCTGGGGAATCACAGCTTTACCCAGTCCCCGTGGTGCAGAGGGCTCACCCAGCAGAGGAGAGCTGGGTTTTGGCAGCTGGGGAAATGCCTTTCCTTGCATGAGACAAGGGAAAGGAGAATAAAGAGATGAAAGTGTGGTGCCACAAGGCCCCAGCCCTTATCTGGAGACCGTGATGCTTGGTATAGCTGCAGAATCAGGGGCATTAGAGCTGCAAATTATGTTGGTCACCACTTTGCAGAGCAGGGGGTTTATCTGTGGGCAATTCATGTCCCACAGAAGCTGGGGAAAAGAAAGCCATAATTGGAGCTCGTGCCCATTTAAAATACTTTACATCGGAACTGAAGAACTGAAGCCTGTTTTTTTCCATTGCAGAAATTATTTGGCCTTGAACCATCCAGACCTCACTTGCTATTCTGCAATTGAATAGAGCCTTTTGTGAGGATTTTTAAAAATAATTACTACAAAGCACTTCAAGAGGAATTCTGATTGTCGTCTAGTTTTCATTTCATGCTTTCATGACATTTTTGTTCAAGGATGAATCTTTTATGAAATGTCTGTTTTAGGTTACACCCTCCAGAACCTTATTATTTGCCTTAAAAATTCCATCAGGGGCAGGAGCATATTCTTTAAGCTCTCCCATTAGTATAACTAAATTCATCAGAGTAATATTACTATTCATGCAAAATAGGTGTCGTCTTTCTTTAAACCTCTTGGCAAGTGGTTAAACTGATTTTAACAAGTATGCAGTGCCAACTTCTTAAAGCTTTGAAAAGTCTGAAGATTCCCAGGCTGCAAAGGACTATTTACATGGTTAAAATTATACACATATCCCCTCTACTTAAAACTGTCCCCTCATCACTTAAGACCCTTGCAAATCCATTCTGACTTCAAAAGAAGGAAAAGTTCCTCTTCCAAGAATTTTTTTCTCTCCCTGTTAGCACAGCCTAGGCTTTCCAGGTTGTGAGAGCCACCGGGTTTAGCTCGAGGGCCAAATTGAGTTTGGAGTTTCATGGGTGCTTCTGCCATTGAGAGAGGAAATTAGTGGAAGGTCTTGTATTCTTAAAGCCTACTGAAAATGCAATTGTAGAGATGAAAGGTTTTGGAGATGCCGTTGCCCACTCTTGTAATACATCCCAACAGCACAAGTGATGCCAGGAAATCCTGAGGGACACTTTCTCCTAAGATGATTATCAGGTGTAGAAATTACACCTTGACTCCTTGGCTGTCTCCACCCACCCAAATCCCAACTCCTTTCCTCAGTCTCTGCAAGGAGTGACTCTGAATGACCCCAGTGCTCACTAAAGGAGCACTTCAAAGTGGTACATGATGAATTCATGGGAGCTAATTGTTTTAATTCATAGAAATGTCAAGGGCGGGACATTTGCAAGTGTATCCAGGCAAGGAGCAGGAACCCACAGCTGTGGGTAGCCCAGGCAGGTGGAGCTACAGGGGCAGAACTCACCCAAAGAATGTGAAATCTCTCCACAGAGTAGTAAATTTGAAAAGTCATTAAAAGAGTAGAATGATTGTTCTCATCTGAGATCTGTAAGTTATTGGTCTGTACTTGGGGAGCTGCTCTGGCCTGAGTTATGGATCTTTATTACTTTCCCTCCTGGCCTGGAAACCTCTTCATAAATTCATTGAAATTCTGATTTCCCATGAAGTCATGACAGTAATGTCAAGGAATCCTGTATTTGTTCAGGATCCTGTCTCATCTCCAGTCTCAAGCCTGAGGTAGTTACTGTGCTGATCCCAGCAGGAAAAATGTAGGATTTGATAAAGTGCTCTGGCATGGGAACCACACAGGCTACATATATTCCTACTGTGCTTTATTTTATTTTCTAACTGTTCTGAACTGGTCTAATCTGCAAAATGGAGCACTATTTTCAGGAAAATGCCACAAGTCATATACTAGGTATGTTTGTGGAAGTCCTCTGATTTTTACAAACAAAATTCAAAAAACTGAGATGCCAACAAATTGCCTCGAGGATGAAAGTTGTTCCCATCTCGTGTTTTCATCTGGGTCATTGTTGAAAAAATAAATAAATATATATTAAATAAATAAATAAATAAATAAATAAATATATATATATAAAAAAAAATATGATGGAGGATGGGGTAAATGGTCAGCCACAATGCCCAGATGCAGATTGGGATCTAAATACCTTTACAGTTCAGGAGTGCTCTGTGTCCTGGGAGCAGGTTCAAAGCCATCTCTGGATTACAAGTCTGCTGTACTTGTTGTTCTACCTGTCTGACTTGCAGAGCGACCAGGGGAATATCTTTCTGGAAAGCCTCTCATTAGAGAAAATATGAATTACTGAAAACAACTCAATGGCTCCTTGCCATACTGCTTTCCCACTTTCTTCAAAGGAGATTTATCCTGTATTTTGTGTGGATTCAAATCAACACACAAAGGAAAATATGCATGTTTCTGAGCCCAGCAACCAGCTGGGAATCTGCACTGAGGGAGATGGAGAGATGCTGACTGCAACAGAGTTGGGTCAGAAAAGTCTCCAACTTGATTCGCTGCTAATATTTTCAAGGTAAAATACTATTTAAGTTTAAAAAAAAAAAAACCCAAAAGGTAGGAATTTCATGGAGCACTTGTCTGGTTGTGAAGGGTGTGCAGGCTGATGGAATGACTTATATTGGACTTCGTGGGTGAGACAGGAGGGTGATGCAGCTCGGGGCTGGGGTTGTTTTATGGTTTTGTGCTGGTTTGTGGCACATCCCACAGCACAACTCCAGGCCTGGGACTCTTCTCAGGTGCTTTTGTAATAAACACAAACACTGGGGAGTGTAATAACTGCACGTGTGCCTCTGTAAGTAGGTGCTATGAGGTCTCCAGAGATGAGTGACTTTTGTGTGTGTGGCTGAGCACTCTTTGGGCTTCCGAGCAGAGCAGGATCCACACTGGCCCCGCGCGTTATTGTGTGCAGCACCTCAGGATACCTGGGGTCTGAAAGGAAACTCTTTTATAACAAATCAATCCCTGTACTTCCCATAAAGTGCCCTGCGTTTATTTGCAAGGCTTCTGAGATGTGTTTCATGGCTTGAATGGGGCCATTAGGAGAATCCCCAGGAGCTCCTGGCAGCTGCAGCTGAGGCAGGGCTGGAATTGCTTCCCCAGGATGCGCGGGGAGTGAATAGCTGAGCTCCTCTGCTCCACTCCCAGCCCGGAGTGACCAGCTCATGACAGCACTAATTAAGAAGCAGACAACTCTCACTTTCAAAGCAAAGCTGCTGTCAGCAGGAGAAGGGAGAAATCCCTTTCCCTTGGCGGGAGGCTGGTTAGTGGGACAACCACTGGACAAAACCAAGGAAGCACAAAGCGCTCAGCCTGGCTCCCCCCATACAATGGGACGTGGATCTTTGAAATGCAAAAGTTACCTTCCCAAAGAGGAGAGAAGTGGTGAAGAACAGAACCAATTGCATTGCTCTGATCTTTTATTTTATTTTTTTATCAAGGCTGTTTAAGGATCTTTTGATCTCACCGAGGTATTTATTATCATGGATTATTTGTCTGCAAATAGTCTAACGCTATGCCAGGTGGGACCAAGTGAGGTTCAGGCTGGATATGAGGAAATGTTCCTTCACTGGAAGGTTGGTTAAGCACTGGAACAGGCTCCCGAGGGACGCAGCAGCATCACCATCTCTGGAAGTGTTCAAAAACCAAGTAGACCTGGCACATTGTGATACGTTTTAGTGACCATGGTGGTATTTGGTCCAAGGTAGGGCTGGTCATCTTGGAGTGTTTTTTCCAGCCTAAATGTTTCTGTAAGTACAAGAATGGTGACAGCACTGAGATTCAAAGAGAATTCCTTTTGTGCTGCAGGACCCTGGGGGTTTTGGTGTGAGAGTGGGGGGTGCAGGCCCCCATCAGATGTGAAAGGACCATGAGTAGTGTGGGATCCCACTCCTGACAGTGTGACAGAGGGATGGGGCTCCCCAGGACACAGCTCTGTCTGAGCTGAAGGCAAAGCTCTGTTCAGCAAATTAAGTTTTGGTGCCAGAAGAGATCTTCCCCTATTCTCTGGTTTCACTTGGAGGCACCACAAAGGAGCATCAGCTGAAGTCACCTTGAGGTGTCAGGGCTGTAAGGGCCAAGAACAGAACAAGATCTCCCCAGGAACCAGAGAAGAACCAGAGGGCTGGAGGGGCTTTCTCCCAGACCTGCTTCTGCTAGAAGTGAAGTTTAGATGGGTTTTCAATGTGGAGTTCCAATTCTTGCCTGGCCTTCCTGGAACATCAAATGTTGTTGAGCCAAATCCCTCCCCTAACGCAGCCCCATGTGCAGGATCAGCCAGGAGGGTCCTGTGGGGTGACAGGACACCTCAAACAGATCATAGCTGAGGTTTACATGCACTCAGTCCTGGGATCCCATGTTCATTATCCCAAGGGATATCAGCAGGTCTGTTTCTCCCTCAGTAAAGGCTGCAGCATCAAGTCTCAGTCCCGTGACCTGTGTGCAGGTAATCAGAGAGGGAGGCTGTGTTAATTAACTTCGTAACATGTGACCAGGGAAATTTCACCTGGCATATCCATCCCCAGAGCACCTAAAGAGCAGAACAATGTCAACAAATTGGGCGGGATTCAGAGAAGAGCAATAAAAATGATGAAAGGGCTGGGCTGATTTATGAGGAAGGATTAAAAGAGTTACATATGTTTAGCTTGGCAAAATGATGACTAAGGGTGAGATACGGTGTCTGTCTGCAAGTGTGAGAGGGCTGTAAATACCCGGGGAGGATGGGAATTATTTAGCTTGGTTCAAATGGGGGTAATAACAATAAATAAAGGAAATAATCTTTGTGACTGGATAGAAGGAAAAATTTTTCAAAGTTAGAGCCCAGTTCCCATGTGGAATAATCGCCCTAAGGAAATAGGTGAAGCCTCAGGATTTGAATTGTTAGAGGGGAGTTCAGGGAGCAGAGCACTGGGGAGAACGTGAGGTGGAAATGCCAATTCCTGTGATTCCAGCCGTGCCATGAGAACAGTTAGGACATTTACATCCAGCTGTCAGCCAATGCTTTGATGTGGGCAAGAAAAGAGAGGGGGCAGAGGGGGAAAAAAACCCCAACCAACCCAACAAGAATTGTACAAATTTTCTACATACTCAAAACTGCGAATTCAAGTGGGAAGAAATTCAAACCATTAGTACAAGCTTCCCAAAGAGTGCCACTGTCAGGGAAGGGTTGTGAAACCCCATCCTGTGGCATCCAACAGTGCTGGGAGCACAGCCCTGAGCCCCTTCACGACAACCCAGCTCAGATTAGGGTGGGAACCAAACCAAAGCTGTTAGCAGGCTCCTAGTCACCCTAATGGCTTCTTACTTGCACAGGGCCTTGGCTAACAATAATTAAAAGGGTCTTTCCCCCTGTAATTGTGAGAAGAAGTAAAGGGGAAAAAATGGAAATAATATGAAGAGAGCAACTGCACATTACAAACAAGAACCATATGTTGACTTATCATGGGAAATATGTAAATACAGGCTCGAGCTGATCCGGAGCACATGTTGTTAGTCATGAAGCAGCTATTTAAAATTCCATGGCTGGATCATTAACTTCACAGTATCCTTTACGGAGGACAACAGAGGGCAAATAATCAGAGTGGCACTGAAAATACTCTTGTTCTGAAGAAATCTCATTTAGCTGGGTTTTATGGGAAGGGTTATATTGGATCCTTTGTGATCTGTCAGCTGAATCAGAGTAGGGTTTCCTCTGTGCTGGTGAGCTGGGATGGCCTTCTGCTGCACCAGTAAGGTGTCCTGGCTCAGAAATTCCCTTTGGATCCTCAGGAATGGTCTATTCTCATCCCATCTAGAAGTAAGACAGCCACAGGAAGCACTAACTGAGGGCTCACCCCTGGGACCCGCTTGAAACATGGTTTACCTGGAAGGATGTGGTGACTGATCACACAGAGCAAGGTTTGTCCTGAGGTTTCTCTAAAGCTGTGGCTGTGCAAAGCTGGTGTTCACTGCTTTGCTTTGCTGTGTATTTTCTTAGTCATCCTGGGCAGGTCACTTCTGCCTCTCATCTCTTTCTTTTCTCAGTCGATCCAGACAAGACGAGTTCTCTCTGGGGCCAGCTGTGATCAAAGGAGGGCTAGATTGAAAGAGATTCCATAATTAGGAAAAAACCTCATAAAATGCAAGAAAGAGATCCTGGACCCCAGAGAAGGCTCTGCCTTAAGCAAACGCTTTAGAGCAGTGAAAGGATGGATTTAGACTAACGCAGTCACCGGGATCAGCATCGCCTTGTCCCTCCTGGGCTGCACAAGGACAAAAACCTCCCAGAGACTACTCCTGTGCCCCCTATTCTGGTGGTTTTGTACAGCAGCAGCTCCAGAGAGGCCTGGACAGAGGCAGGATGAGAGGCTGAGCAGGCTGAAGGGGTTAAAGACATTGCTAAGCCTGTAAATTGGGACCAAACCCATCAACATCCTCCGTTTCCATCCCAGAGCACGCTGGTGGAGGGCAAAAGTCCTGATTTGCACATGCTTAGGTATTGCTCAATGGTTTAAAAACAAATGAAAAAAAAAAAAATCTGTTTCTGTGTTTCTGTGTCATCCTGGACAAAATTCAGAGCCCAGCTTGGTCAGATGAGAGCTCAGCAGTGCCCAACATGAGCTCCATTTCCAGCAGTGAGGAAACCCAGGGACATCCCCAAGCAGAAATCTGGGGACTGGCTGCTCTCTGCAGATGCTGTGTCATTGACCCTTGGGATGAGGTTGTTTTAGTGGAGATGAGAAGGGCTGAACTCAGGAGCAGCTCAGCCTCCCCACAGCATCTGTCTCCACACACCTCAGGGGCTGCTGAGAAGTGCCAGCAGGATTGGTGCAAGAAGACCCTTTGGTATTGGGAAAGGCCTTTACAGACTTTTACAGACTTTTTTACAGGGCAGAACAACCTGTGTAACAGGATTTCCCCACAGATTTAAGTATTTTGGCTGCAATTTGGAGGGACAAAGGGAAAGGGAATAACTTTAAATACACACTGCTGGGGCACCAGTTCCTGGGCAGGTGTGACTTGGCCAAGATGCTTCAGATATGCTCTTGGCATCTTCAGTGAGTGACCTGACATCCCCAAAGCTGCTCCAGCATCACTGCCAACCCCTCATCCCACCTGCAGCCCTGAGGGCATCACCCAAACCCCCTGAGCCCATGTCCTCTGCACAGGTCAAGTGCCACTGATGCCATCTCAGGACAAGGCTGGGGATCAGAGCAGACAAGCAGCACAAGGACAGGGAGTCTGGAGGAATCAAAATCATCAAAAAGTTGTTGGAAGAAGGGAGAGCTAAAGGAAAAGCTTAAAGGAAGCCATTAATATTAATTCAGGGAGATAACAGGAGTTCAATGGCCGCATGAAAGAGCAGAGAAATCACAACTACAAGTGCAGGAGCCACTGAGGAAGACAGGAGCTGCTCTGAGATGCTGCACACTGAACAAACTCTGGTTTTGTAAATCTGGACAGCTGCACCTAGCGTTTGGGAGCTGCAGGGGACAGTGGCTGATGTGATGGGGGAGATCCAGGAGAAACAGGGCTGCAAATTGGCTGTGTCAGCCAAAGGGATCAACTTTATGGGGTGTCTCTTGACTCAGTCATGACTTGACCCCAAGTTACTGCTCAGAATTCAGGTTTCCAGCTCCCCTTGTGCTGTATAAGAGCAATCAGCAGTCCCAGGGTTCAGTGCAAGGTTGGACCCTGCCTGTGCCCCACATTAATGGTTAATCAATGGTTAATTATGTGCAGAGCTGGGACCTGCTGCACTAGGGGTGCTCCAAGCCCCAGGATGAAGCCAGTGCAAGGTGAGGACTGGTAATAACAATCATTTCATCTTAGAAACCCACCCAAAAGACACCCCAGCCTCTCCTGACAGGGCACAAACCGAGTCTGGGGGAAACTTTCACCTCCCAACTGTGTCAGCTCATGGTTTCCTTTGCTTCACTGCCAGATCAGGTGTCTGAATTGCCTCATGCAGTTCTGTTATCCAAACTGCCCCATGCATTGTCCTCACAGGGTGCCCAGCTGGGAGGCTCAAAGCCTCCAGGAGAGCCCTGCAGAGAGCTGCTGTCCCTCAGTTTTAGTGTCTGATTTCCTTCTGGCTGTCTGGACTCTGTGTCTAGTTTGTTTTCATCTGCTATTGGCTTTGTTTACTGCTCAGCGCCATCAGTTACCCCAAAAGAAACATTGCCCCCTTTTCTTTATTATTAGGATTTTCCTGTGCTTTTGCTGCTCAGGTAGATGTGCAGGTGGGGTTTGGAGGAATGATGAATGGATCTGTAGGAGAGGATTTGCCAGCTGGAGACCAGGGTCTGGTTGGTGATGCTGACAGGAGAGTGTCCCCCAGCCTGCCCCCATCACGTCCCCACCTGTGCCAGGCATTGTGTCCACCCTGTGGCCACTCAAGCCCAGGCTGAATCACAGGTGGTGTCCTGACTTGATTCTGCCCTCTGTTCACATTCAGTTTAAGTAGGAATCACAGAACTGGCATCTTCTGTCTTCCCAGTGCTGAACTGACAGCCTAAGCCTGGCTTATTTTATGCCTCTTATTAAATAACTTGAGAGGAACTGTGTTAAAAGCTGTTTTTATACAGCACACAAATGCAGCAATTCCCTAGTTAGGCAGTGCTGGCAGGGTTCCCATTGTCCTTTTTACAGCAAAATCACATGAAAAATGCAAAAAGTTCACAAATATAAACCTTTGGGAAAGTTAGCAAAAGCCACCAGCCCCAGCAGGGTTTTGATGGGGGGCAGGACATGTCTGTGTGTCCCTCCAACCCTGCAGTGGGTGGCTGGAGTGGTGATGGGGCTGAGATGACCCAGGGGTGATGTGGGGCTGGGATTTGCATGGCAGCCCAACTTTTAGGGGCCTGTGGGGCACAGGACCTTCTTGAGGAGCTGTGGATGAGCAGGCAGGAAACTGGAATTGAACCACTGGCTTTGGGGTCTCCTGATAACAGAGTTTGTTTAAACTTCCATAATATTTTGAGAGGAAGCAATATTTGCTCTTTTGTTGGGGTATTTTATCTTCTTGTGTTTTGACAGTTTTGTTTCACTGGGGCACTTTTATGAGGAGCTTTTTATTATTTTACTGTGTTATTCATCTGCATTTTAATTGTACACAATAAAACTTGAAAGCTCCCAGCAGAGAAAATCCTATAGTACTTCCCATCCTGTCCCACTGGGGATGAATAGCTGGGGTCACATCGTTTGTCAACAAACAGGGTTGAATCCTTTCTAAAAAACACTGATTTTCCTGAACTATAAATTGATGAGTTTTAATTGGTGTTGTCAAATGGTTACATTTACCCTGTCTTCATTTTGGTGTGTTTGGAACGGGGCTGGTATTGTCTGGAGGCAAGATGAGAGGGACCAAGAGTATCAAGAGTTCTTGGTGAATTGTGTCATCCCAAAATCCCTGATCTTGGTGAAATGTGTCATCCCAAAATCCCTGATAAATGCTGGCACCATGGTGCCAAGGGAGGATCCTGTACCAGCTCCACTCTGCATCCTGTGTCCTGCACAACCAGCACTGCAGGACTTGTGTTAACTCTGCAGAGAATTGTCTAAATCCCCTTCACGTTCACCCAGTATAGCTGGGTATGTTCTCTAATCTCCAAACCCCAAATTTCCCAGCTAAATGCTTCTGGGTAAATCCCTGCAAATCTCCCCTGTGAAGCTCTGGGGAGATTGGAGAGAATTCCCCAGGGGCTGAGCCCACCCTGAGCCTGGTTCCTCACCCACCCAGACCCACACATCAGGATTCCACTCCACAGTCCCACCAGAGCCAGCTAATTCTGCAGAAAACAACCCAAAATCATCTCTGTCTCAAAGACCTTGTCTCTGTGCACAAGCCGTGGAGCTTGTGCTGGTTCCCTCACAAGCACATCAGTATCTTGGATTATGGTCTGTAAATCACTTTACTCTCCACCTCTTTCTGGCTCTCTGTTGCCTGAGAGTCTCTTTCTCCATGTAATTATTAAAAGGGGAAAAAAAAATAAAAGCAAGTTAAAGTTTTCATGCAGAAAGGGAAGCAGCTCAAATTGCATCCAGAAAAAAAAAAGTATTCTTCTATGAAAACATCATCCCTCCATTCCTTCTGCCCGCCCCCAGCTGATATTTAAGGGATCAGAAGCAGCATTGCAAGGCAGCATTTAAATCTGCCCAGCTTCATGTATTTCTGCACCTGTGTTTCTCATCAAACCTGCTACCAAAAGGACTGGTTAAAAGTGCTTTGATCTGACTTTAAATATCCCCAAACATCAGGAACTGGAGGTATTTTAATCTGATTTTACTGGAACTGCGCCGATTTAAGGAAAACAGAGCCCAAAATTAAGTTCATATTTTCAGTCAGTCCCTGGAGTTGGGAAGGAGGAGATTTTTGCTGGGAGTGGGGATGGCAGCAGGAGAATTTCAGCTCTGCACTGTGGCTGTGCCTGGTTCCAGGAGCATCTTTGGAGCAGCACTTTGCCATCAGTTGTGCACAGGAAGAAATTTTCTGCTCCTTCTTTATTTAGATTTTTTTTTGTTTGTTTGGGTTTTTTTCCTCCAGTTTCTTTCCCCGCTGCAATTAAGACCTGAGTTTATCTCTGTAAGTATAAAACAGGTGACACATTTTCACATCATCCTTCACAGCAAACATCTCCTCAGTCCAGAGGATGCTGTTCTTTGTCCTCAGGTTTGAACACGGCAACTCCAATGCAAAATTCTGAGTGTGATTTAAATGCTCAGGACCTGATCTCACCTGGACCTGCCCTACTCCATCACACACACCGTCTTCCCTCAAGGGAAGTCCTAGAAATCCTCTCTCTCTCCTTCCCCATCCTGCTGCACCCTGCAGCCCTCCAAGCACACAGAGGTTCCCTGGAGCATCTCTCATTAGCTCCCAGCCACGTTTGCAGAGCAGGATGGAGCCAGAAACTCAAACAGCCCCCTGTTTGTTGCCTCACATCCCCTTTTCCCTCTCCTCTGATGTGTTGGTGTGAGGGCTCTGACATGACACTATTTTTAGATCTTTCTCTCCTGCGTCAGAGGCGCGGCCGATGTCACCTGGCAGCACCCCCATGACTTGGAGCTGAGGATTGAACCTGCAGAGCAGCTTTAATAAGGAGTTTATTCTCAGGCTACCTGCTCAGCAGATGTTTCTGTTTGTTTTGGTTTATGTTTACTTTAATTCTGCTCCTAATGTGCCTTTTATAAAATCTTCTGGCAGTACTTCTAGACCCCTCTGTTGTTCAAGGCAGAGCTTGGGCGGCTCTGAGCTGTTATCTTCAGATCTCTGCAGTTAGACTTAAAGAACTTGCTAAAACACTCAGCTGCAAGGTTTTTTCCCAGGACAGCACAGGATTTTCCCAGTGCTTCTGTGTGTCTGCTCTCCTTGCCCTTGCAGGAATTGTGGCATCTTGCTGTGAGCAGTCCAGCTGCCCCTTCAAAGCACAGCTCTTCCCCAGCCACGGCCAACAGCACCAAGCTGCAACACGCTGCAGATTTCCCTTCACTTCACTCCTGAATAAAAACCCTTCACTTTAAAAAGTAGGAGCTTTTTTGGACAAATGAGGCTGGCTGAAGGAGAAAGAGAAGTGTAAGCACAGAAAAGAATAAGCCTGCTCTAGGTGTGGTGGTGGGCTTATCAAAAATAAGATGCATGTCCAGACAGGACAGGCTGAAGGACTATCTCCCATCCTGAGGGAAAAAAAATAAACGACTTTTGCTTTTCCGGTGGACGATTGTTTGGCTGGACATTGATCGAGAGCTGAGGCTCAGATAAAGGCTGGAGGGTTGGTGATAATATCAAAAAGACAGTCAGAGTCTGGGGCCAAGTTGTCATTTCCTAATGCTGCTGCTGCTGTCATCCAGCCTTCTGGGACACTGAAGAGTCTGGAGTGAACTGTTAAAAAAGTATTTAAAAAATCATGGCAAACTCTTATTCCAGAGTGGTTCTCTCCATCACAGCCCCAGCTCAGCCTTGGATATTGTGCTAAACTTCAGCATCTGATCAAAAAAAAGGAAAAAAAAAAAAAAAAAAGAAAAAAAAAAAGAAAAGAAGATAAAACACATAGGTAGAAATCAATGGAGCCTTTAAAGGCTGTGCTGTGAAAAAGGCTGCACTTCGCTGTTGTCTTTCTGAACCCTGTGAAATGCTGGGAAACTGTTTTTAATAAACAAGAGTTCAAACAGTGGGGCTCCGTAGCCAACAGTCACGCCTTAAACTCTAAACTTTACATGAAAACTCTCAGATCCCTTTGAACTCTTTTTTTTCTTCCCTGGCAGAGGATTCCAGTGTTTATGCATTTTTTTGAGATTGCTGGCGGGATCATGAGGAGGGTTTTAATATTTTTTTTAAACAATCTCCTGCCTTCAGAAACCATTAATGCCCACTAAGAAACATCAAGGCATTGCTTTGAAGTGCCTTCTGGCTACAGCCCTCTTACACTCTTTGGTTACTGTGCAATCAAATAATTAAATGGAGTCTAAAAAAATTTGGTTTACCTGGTAATTAAACACCCCACACTGGACAGTTGTGAGGGGTTTTAAAGGCATTGCAAATCTATAAAGACTTGAAACACAAAAGCACTACACGCTCCTAGAATCAGTGAGTAGACATTTTCTCCCTGCTTTGGCAACCTTTCACACTGGCAAGGTGAAAGCTCTCCTTCCTCTTCCCCTCCTATCCGAGGTCAGGGCAGTGAATCCCAAAGGAGAAAGGGCAGAGCACGGAGTCATAAATCAGCAAGGCTAAACTCTTGAACATTTCTTTTTTTTTCTTTTTCATTTGTTTGTTTGGTTTGGAATAAACGGCAAAAAAAGAAATAAAAAGCTGGAAATAGTATTTTGGCTACTCTATCAAATATTGTCTGTCAGGCCGGCAGCCATCCTGAGGGCCATGGAGCCCAATTTGGACAGGAGCTGTGTCTGGATGACATACCGGGACGCAGGTGCCACCGCACCCGCCACCATGGGGACACCAGAGTGTGGCAGGACCTGCTCCAGCTCATCCTCCTCTGCAAGGCTGGGCAAGAAAAGCTTTGTGACAGCTTCCAAAGAGCAGGGAGGGCGTTGCAATGGGTGTGAGAGAGCCAGTGGCCAATAATAATTCCGTGTCTGGGAGGACAGGGAGAGGGCGAGGGCCACCTCCTCCACTCCTGAGGAAACTCCTCTCCCTTTGGATGGAAGCCTTCTGAAACCTGCTTGTTCCACTTCCCAGAAGTTAGCTGAGAAAGTTTTCTCTGGTTCCAACCTAAATTGGCTCTTCCTTCCTGGAGCTCTGCTTTGATCTGGGCATTTGAATCTCAATGCAAAACCCCGGAGCTTTGCCTGGTTTCTGCATGGCAGCACCACAGGGAGGGTTCAACCCCTCCACAGCTGTTCCAGCCAGAGTGGCCTCTTCACTGAACATTTCATCAGCTGTCTCCTCTGTTATTCCTGACTCATCTTTGGATACCAGCTGATTTCACAGCATCATTCCCAGGGGCAGTGTCCAGTCCCAAACCCAGCTTTTGCCTCTGTCCTGCTGGGGCTGGTGGTTGCTTGGCCCCTGGACGCAAAGACCCTCAGGTGCAGTGTTACCCTTTAACATTTGTACCTGTAGAGGAGAGATGTTTTCTGTGGAATATTTTGGAAAAGGATGGTTTGTTTGTAGAGATCCCAGAAACATTTAGGGATGTAAGGTTTGCAGGAAACAAGAGTTTTGGAAAAGGCACAAACCTTTTGCTCCAAGCTCAGCCAGGCTGCTGAAGCCACCTGTGAATACTTTGAAGGGATGGAGGGATTTTGGTGGACTCCATGCTGTCCCTGTTTTAGGGCTGGATGAGACCTTGAGAGGCCAACTGGGCTCCCTTGCTGGGACAATGCTAAAGGTGCAGCTCTGTGAGAGGGGGGAAAACTAAAATCCAAGGTAGGTAGGACCACCCTGCCATGCATCCCATTTATCCTTTGACTTTTGAAGGATTTGGGAGGAATGAGAGCTCATTTTGAGCCAACACAGCAGAAGCAAGAGGAAAGGGAAGGCAAGGAGAGCTGCCAGGGCAGTGGGAGAGGGAGCAGGGAGCCGGGAGTGCTGTGACTGCAGATGAGGAGGCAGCGCGGGCGCCGTGCATGAGCAATGACGAGGCACTGGTTTCAAAGCAGGACCAACTGTAGGGTTCAGAGATGTTCCAGACTCCTGCAGGGCCCAAGACAAATGTTGAAAGCCAGAATTCCCAGAGGGTCTTTCTGTTCTCTTTTTTAAAAATAATAATAATAAAAAAAGAAGATCTACCTGTCAAACCTTATCATGTGAAGAGCTGAATTAAGGAAGGCAAGACTTAATGGGCTTTCTTCCCTAAAAATAGATCTTCTCATGAAGGAGATGAAGGGCATTGCCCAGGGAGGTCAGCCAAAATTGTCTGAAATTATGCTATCACCTAGATCTGATGTCCAAAATTAGCCTCCACTCTCACTCCATGAGTTCAGTGCTCCCTGAAGATTAAACACACCACAATACTCGTTTCATTTAAAAGAGAGGATAAAACATATGGCAGGCCATGGTTTAAGTCTTAGAAAAATTCATCCTGGGACTCTTCATTATGATTAGTAACATGCTAATGAGGGTGAGGGGGAAAGGAGTCAATGTGCAGGGCTGTGTGGGGAGGCTGGGCAAGGCTGCGGGCAGGAATTGGGGACATTGCTGGGAAGAATGGGAAGGACCTGAACCAGAGATGCTCTCATCATCCAGAACTAGTCTGATCTTTTTTCAGAAGAGGAAGGAAGATGATTTGCCTTAAATAATTCTCCAGCCTCCAGTGTGTGGGTGTTTTCTGGGCTCTGTGATTAAGAGAGAGCATTTGAAAGCAATTGGATAGGAACCTCATTTAAAGGCAGTGTGCTCCTTTCTTGTTTTTTTTCCTTTTTAATTAATCTGAGGTTGCTACCGGAATGGAGTAGTTGGATGAAGGTGTTTGAGGAACATGAGGTTAATGGAAGGTGAAAGAGGAAGGGAATACTGTTGCCAATATGAGGCAGGCAGAAATATGAAACAGCAGATGCTCCAGCCCAGCTGGCTGGTGGCTGACTCATGGGTTTGGAGGGAATAAACTCCCAGGGCAGGGGGGAGAAAACAACTTCAGGGAGAACTGAGAAAGGCTGAGGGCAACTGGGCATGCTCCTGATCCCAGCACCTGGGGGAAGGAGGGAGTTTTTGTGGTCCTTCACCAATGCAAATCATCCTCCCAGTACTGGTGCCTTCCAAGGTAACGTGCAGCATCTCTGTTCATGAAGGGAAGGAGGGATTTTATTTTTTATTTATTTCATGTTATTTTAAGCTCATGGTCTCAGGGGCAATTTTTGGATGTTTTGCACCGTGTGGGCCAGGGGATGCCAAACACTCAGGGCAGAGAGACAGCAAAAGTGTTTCACTGTATCTGCTGTGGTCAACCTGGGCCAGCAAAGAGGCCCATGAGCAAGGGCTGGGACGTTTTGTGCATCCAAATGCAGCCTGTTTTTTGCTGAAGAAAACCAAAAGCAGGCTTCTAGGGTCCTTGTCCCCACTCAGAGAGGAGAGCCAGCCCTGCAGCTGTCCCCTCCCCACTCCCCACTGCTTCCAGCCTTGATTTGGGATGGAGCAAGACCATTGTGGCTCATTGCCACACGCCCCAGCAAATTCCAGCTGTGAAACACTTGGGAAAATGTTGCTTTTTTCCCAAAAAAAGGGCCTCAGGGCTTCCTTATTATTCCCAGCCTCCAGGCTTCACATCCCAAATACTCTCAAGGACTGTTAAAGGTCCATCAAGACATTTGAATTGGGCAGCAACTGGGGCTGGTGTTTTTGTTGGATGGTGACCCAGAGCCTACATGCAGCTTTGAAGCTCCTCTGGCCACCACTCACCCCAGCAATTAACCACCACGGGCTGAGGCCACCTACCTCTGGGGGTGCTCTGGGGCTTCAGGAGTGTTTCCAGGCTGCTTTGAAGAGAAAAAAAAAGTGCACTTAGTGTTAAGAATTAGTGTGAATTGAGTGTGTGGAGTGGCTGGGGGTCACTCGCAGCAGCGTTCAAGCCCTGCTCAAGTTTGCTCCTGCAGAGCAGAGCTCTTGTTTTTGATTCTTGTCCTCTGGAAAGACCCAAATCAGGACATTTTTGGTCCTACCTCTGAAAAAGGACACAAATTTGGGACATTTTGGGTGCCTCCTCTCCAAACTGGGACAAATCTGTTTCTTTCCTCTGGAAGAACCCAAATCAGGACATTTTGAGTCCATCCTCTGGAAAAGGATCCATGCCAGGATGTTTTGGATCCCTCCTCTGGAAAAAGACCCAAATAGGGATATTTTGCATACTTTCTCTGGAAAAGGACCCATGGCAGGATATTTTGGATCCCTCCTCTGGAAAAGGACCCCAACTGGAACATTTTGGGTCACTCCTGTGAGAAGACCTAACACAGGATATTTTGGCACCACAAGCAGTTCCCTGAGCACCTTTATTCTGCATGAATTTACATAGGTTTTGTTAAACCTGATAAACTTCAGCTAAACTTAAAAAACTCCTCTCTTGGGTCAAAATAAGGTTTTCACTCCCTCTCAATCTTCTATACTGTGAAAAAAAATTTTTTTGGTTGGATGTTACTTTCAAGCTGTAAGAGCAGAACTTTCCCACGCTGCCTCTCCATTTAGCAGGGAACATGCCAGACCTGTAATCAGGATCTTTATCCCAAGACAAGCTAAAAAACAAAATGTTTCTGAACTGCTGAAGGTAGGTGAACATTTTTCAGAGTGTCACATATTAAGGTGGTGTCTAACGAGCTCCATGTCCCACTTATAATTGAAACAGAAGAGAGTATTCACTTTTCATTCATTTTAAAAAGACTATTGAAATACCCTTTCATCTCCACTAAACAGCCTGCCATGTATTTGAAGCCATTTTATATATTGTTTCTACAGACATCCAAAAAAACAGAGGTGAGTATTTTGGAACATTGATAGAAAGATGCAAAGGCTTGTGAGGCACTGAATGGCTTCAAGCTGCCTCAAACACATTCATCTTCCCAAGAAGAATTAGGCACAGTGTGATTCATTTTAATAGCAGAAGAAAAATAATACTACGATGTAGTGCTAAGTTCCCAACCTTTGATGGTAGACTAAAAAAAGAGAGAGAGGGGGGAAAAAAAAAATCTTTCTTCCCTTATGTTGTTGAAGTCTCCCTACACCCATCCGTTATGTCCAGCTTATCAATTAAGATGAACCCCATGAACTTCAGATGGTTTTTTTAAAACAAGGCACCATCCATTTAAATGTGTAAAACTGCCTGCAGCTCCCTTGAACTGCAGGATTCAGTCCCCAGCTCTGTGTACTCAGTGTGAAGTTGAGCCCTTTGATACAAGTTTTACTGATGTTTTAAATGAAGTCTTCTCAAACACACAAAATAACCCAGATAATTTAAAACCTCATAGAAAAAAATAGGGTGGAGAGAGGGGAGGAAATAAAAAAAATAAAAAAAAAGCCCTCGTCAGTGCCATTGGTGAGGCAGAAGCAAAGGGTTGGCTCTGGTTACCAACAGGACAGACCAAAAGCAGCTCCACAATCGCCTTCCCAGCATTTCTCGCCTGAGCAGGGGAAGGTCTGGGTGACAGCTGGGAGACAAATCCATCCCTGGTATGGGCAGCTTCCCTGAGGAACAGATTAAGCTCTTTCAGCTATAAAATAGGGTTTGTACTGTAAATATGGGTGGGAGGGAAGGCGCAGGGGGAGGAGGAGCTCCCTGCGTTTGTCCTGCTCTGCAGTTCCCAGCAAACCTTATCCCAGCTCACCTTGGCTGACGTGGCCACGTGAGCCGGGGCTTTACAGAGCTGGGGATTGCCTTCAACTTCACCAAGCTGAGTTTACTCTGGCCCGGGATGCAGGTGAGCAGTCCCTGCTCAATCACACCTGGGGAAGGCTGTGACCATCCCCAAACCCACCAACAAACCCACCACGTGTGCCATGACAGGAGCTCCAGCCTGGGGACCACCACATCCCTGGGGATGTCACACCCTGGCTCCATCAGGTGAGCTCAGCAGTGCAGTCTGGAAGCAAGGCCAGGTTAAATTTGTAACTGAGTTACCTGAAGGAGCTGTAAATTATTTAATTTTCACACTGAAGAGCAGCTCCAGCCTTTGCCTTGCCTCCTTCCCAGCAGGAACAACCCCTGCCAAGACAGGGAAGCTCACCAGCTCTTTCCACAGATGAGAAAAAAACCTTTTTAAGGCCTTAAAGGTGAAAAAAAAAGTCAAGACAATATTAATTTGAAAAATATAAAATTTTAATAAAGGCTACATCTCTTAATTACAATAATTATTGTACCAAGTAATTTTTTTTTTTAAATGAAACTCTTTATAATGCATAATTTACAGTATAAGTAGAACAAAATGCCATGGCAAAAGTCATGAGTACAGGACTTGTAATAAAAGGCATAAAATATATTTATACATAAACCCCTTAAACAAGCAAGGGAAAGCTTGAACCCTGAATATAGGGCGACGCATGGTCTGTAACACCATGCAGGCACAGGTACTGTACTGATTAAATTTAAAAAACACTAGAGATAGTGTATTAATATTTCCACCATACATTTTCTACAATATATACAGACTTACACAAAGTAGCAATGGCAAACAGAATGCACAGATTAACTTAATCAACACAAAACCCAACTGTTGAAATGCAAGGTCTTTCTCGGGAAAGGGTTGTTCTGCCCCAAAAACCCTGCTGCACAGAGCTCCAGAGCCTTCACCCACATCTCCCATGGCCTGTGGGTGCTCAAGGGGAGGCAGAGAAAAACCCAACCGAAAAAAAAAACCCCAACCAAACCCCACCACACAAGGACTCAGACGCTCCACACTGAGCTGAACACGCCTGTCGCAGTTACACGGCCTCGAAACACAAGCAGTGCTAACATTGAACAGCTAAAACCCTTCAGCTCTGTGGAATCCACACGGGCTTTTAAACTTGTGGTGTGCTAAATATGGACATGGGAATGGGATGGCTCCTTCTACAGCTCTCCCAGGCTTGGGGTTTCGCTCTACCTTGGACACCACTGAGAGCAGCAAAGCAAAAACCTCACCCCGCCGAAATCCATGGACAGAATAACCTGTTGCTGTTGTTGTTATATTGCATCTAAATAGAGTTAATGCTTAAGACCTTTATTTCAAATTAGAGCAGCATAGACTAAAATGCACCGGTCTCTAGATGAATGGATTTTTATTTCGGCTTTTATTATTATTATCATTATTAATATTATTTCTTTAGGAAAGTTTTATCTTCACTCGGAGAAATACTGGGCATGATCTCACTCCTTCCCTCCTCACCTTACAAAAAAAAAAAAAAAAAAAAAAAAGGGAAAATCATCACAAATGCGCTTATCACCAAACTCCCAAATTTTAGACAGTGGGAAAAACGTAAAAAAATAAAATAATCCTTCCTCCCTTCACCCCACTTCCCAGACCCTCTCTTCTCCATTGTTAAAGCAGCATATCCAAAAAACTGGACTTAAGGGAAAACAGACTGTTCAATAAATATCAATAAGGATTACTGTTAAGGTAAGCTATACACAGTTTCTCTTAGTCCATAGATTTCAGATCCCCAGGAAATCATATATTATGTATGGAAGTCTCTCAAACACGGTCTGCATCTCCAATAGCCAACAGTGGTCATGTTTCTAATAAATAGTCCAGGGTTTTTATCATCTCAGTACCCATCTCATGAATAATAAATGCCATTTTTTTTCCTCTAAGGCTAATTCAGCAAAGTCTTCGAAGACTTCACTTCTTTTTCTTCATTGGTTCAAAACTTTTCCTTCAGAGCGTTTTTTTTGTTTTGTTTCTTTCCTCTTTCCTTGTCATCACTACTGTTGTGTATCCAAAGAGTTTCCTAGGTTAAGTTTTCTTGAGAAACACAGATGCCATCAATCAATCCTTTCCACCTTCCCGAGGATCCTTCCTTCGTACATGGGCAGGATGGTTTCATCTTCCCAAACCTCCTCAAACACCGCGCCGCAGTCGAACTCGTCGCTGGCCTTTTTGAAGTAGTATCTGTGGCCAAGAGAATTAAAACACATGTTCAAAAAAAAAAAAAAAAAAAAATCCCAAAGGTAAAAAGGCAAAGGATGCTTTGCCAGTTCTTTTGTAACCACAGTGTTTCCCATTTCTCCCTCCTGAGGATGTTCCTCCAGGAACACCTTAGGGGTGCTCAGCTCTGGTGACTTGAAAGCAACCCTGGGGCCTGCAGGGGTGTGGTGGGATGGAAGGAGCAGGGCTGTGAATGCTCCTCAGGGGTGACAACAGCTTCTCCAGTGAGTAGACTACACACACTGGCAGTGGGTATCCCCAGCCACGAAGAAAATTAGAAAGCGTGGTGATTTCTGGTCAAATACCTCATTTAAAAGTAAATAAATAGGATTTCAAAGCCAAGCATTCTTAAGGTTCCCCTCTCTCCCCACCTTCTTTCTTTTATGTGTTTTCTAGTTTCAAAACTGAAGCCCAGCATTAAAATTAGCAACTGTTATTAAATGGATGGATGAAAAGCAAACCATCCCAGCTTCCTGCAACACAGGAGCTGAAACTCTGTGGTGTTCCTGCTGGAAAAAAACATCCTGGACTTGTAACAACCCCATTCCCGGGCCCAGGCTAAGGGACACCAACTCCTGCCTCCGATTCCCGAGGCTCAGGAGCATTCTGAGAGCCTGGTCCAGCCCCTGGGCCGTGACACGGGGAGGTCAAGTAGCAGTGTCCTGCATTCCTGCTCTTTTGCTCCGGGTCGTTAGATCATGAAGCCAACGCTAGCAGAGACAAAAAGCACCCCCACCCCTCCTGTGTCAAACAGTAAGGACCCCTCTATTATCCTGAATTAGACCGTTCAGCTTCTTGATTAAAGGTTCCTTTTATCCCGTTTGGAGCTTTCTTCCTTCTAAGGCTGCTTAATTGCATATGCACAAATGAAGGGCTTCCATTCAGAGGGGTAGCATTTAGGGAGTCTGTCCGTCTGCTGCTGAACACCTCCTTGGAGATGCCTGCCTTTGGAAAAGCCTTTGCCATCTGATTGCCAGGGTTGGAAAATATTCCAGCAGATGGATTACAAAGAAATACACATATATATATATATATATAAAAAAAAAATTAACTCCTCCCCTGTAGTTTCCAACTTGGGTTGGCAGACATTTGTCAGGGAGAAAGGGGTTTGTAATTATGATTTCCTTCAGGATAGCAAAGGAGATCAAATGAGGCTCATTTTTACTACTAAAACTGGAAGAGCCACAGCAGGGCCTTGGCATCTGACGTTTTTCTTTAGTGACTTGTTTTATGATGCATTTTTGAAACAGTCACATCACCCTGCAAATCTCTTCATTTTCAGGGACATTAAAATTATTTTGGGGGGGGGATAAAAGATCCCTCTTTTCAGTCAAAGAGATGAAACTACCTCCAATTAGTCCAGGTACAGTTAGGATGTATTTTTGTGAAGTCATTCCAAGCAGAATTGACACATGTTGCATCTTTAATGACTCAGCAAGCTAAAAACATATTATATGAGTCCTTCAGACCCTGCACTCAGGGAAGTCAGCTCCCACCAACTTCCATGCTGCAGGTCAAGGCCACAATGTCCCAGGACAGCAGCCTTGAAATAAACCCAAAAATCCCAAGGAAAGTTTGAATGAATTACAAAGAACTTTCCTTTCCTTCTCCCCTGTCCAGATAACAGCCACTCTTCCCAAGAACTTCCTCCCCAAGCCCAAGCCCTGGCTGTGTTTACAAAATTTTTATTTGAGAAAACACGCTATGACCTTTTACATAATTACAACCTTATTTCACAGAGAAACGGGGAAAATAAGAAAAGGAGGAGGCAAAGCTAAAAGAAAAAAAATAATCCACCCCCACAACATCTTCAAACAAGTCACTCCGCTCTTATTTGCTCAGCAATGGGCTTTCCATTGAAGCATATTTTATGTGGCAAGCTTTGCTCCTTTTTTTTTTTTTTTTTTATTTTTTTTTTTTTTGGGACATCTGGCACCAATCGAGGCACACGGGCCCAGCCTTGCAGCTCTGTTTTGAACCACTGCCATCCCCAGATTACCCGACACCACCCATTTTTTTCTGTGCGTGAATGTTTGTTTTTTGTTAACGCCATCAGTATTAAATCACTGCTTAATTAATTTTTTTTTTTTAAACTTTTTTTCTTTCTTTCTTTCTTTTTTTTTTGGGTGGGGGTGGGAAGCCAAGGCAGCGCTTCCCCGGCAGGGCTCTGGCATCGCGGGAGCCCGAGGTACCCGCCTCGCAAACTGATCCAATCAATAAAGAATTTGGAGAGTGGAGCATTTCTGCATGTCTTTGTGCATTAAATGAAAGGCAAGGGCTTCAAAGACATGCTTATTAAATGTGCCTTAAAAAGAAATCAATGCCAGATGTGACCAAAGCAGCCTAGTTAGTGCCTCCCTGTAACACACACGCTACTCCGGGCACTGTGGACCTCTCCCCTGAAGGTCACCCGCAGTTTCACTCAAAGTCCAGCCAAAAGTCAAAGCTTAGATCAAAATGATTCCCTGGAGGTACACACATTTGTGTAATTAGTTTCACCTTGTGTCTGTGCAAGATAAAATACTGGGCACGTACCCAAGTTCCTTTTATAAATTTCTGTATTGTCTTTACCCAGGTGTAAAGGGGTGAGATCTAAGCAAAACGTTGTTTCATCCTTGTCAGTCACTTAAAAACATTTTCTAAAGTAATTACAGTCCAACAAGGCGCAAATAATTGCACCTGGAGGGGCTTTTGGGCCACAGAGGTTTTAGGAGCCTAGTCTTGCACTTGGGCATCATGTGAAAAATGTCACAGAAAACCAACACACATTAAAAAAAACTTGTTTTTTGGAGGGGGATGGGACTACACAGCCACTGGGCAGTGGCAAAGCAGTGGTGAGACCAAGGAAATTGGTCTGTAAACAAGGAGCAGCACAGTGGGACAGGTTTTAGGGGCTGGAAAACAGCAGAAGGGTGCCACAAGCCCAGGGACTAACTACCCGACAGGGTGTCCAGGTTGGGTGCATCTGCAGGTCAGTGCCATCCAATGGCAGCTGGGTGGGCTGCAAAGATAGTTTGGAGAGGAACTGGAATATTTCAGTCCCACTGTGCAAGAGCCATGGAGAGATCCCAGCTTGGCATCCTCCAGCCTGAGACTGCCCAGGGTCACCAACCCCTGGCCTATACAGGTGGACTTTCCACACTTAGAGAGAGGCCAGTGATGGAGCAGCAAGCTGAGAATTCCTTGTACCAAACCAAAATGATCATTTTCAGGTTAAGTCAGACGCTGCTAGTTACAGGGCAAGACACCCAACTCTCTGAACCACCATCAAATTCAGTGCAAACTGAAAAAAAACATCGCTGGAATGTCCCTCTCTTGCTCACCCTGCAGGAGAAGTGGCCATCAGAGCATCCCAAGAATGCCCAGACCCACTGGGAAAGGGCAGCCAGGGAAGCTATTGCCATAGCTGAGCAGAGGCAGCAAACTGAGCAGATGAAGCAGCAAACTGGTTAAACTGGGAGATGGGAGCTAGAAACCAGACCAGCAGGGTTTGTTGGTGTTTCTGAGGAGGAACCAGGTATTGCTGGTGGAGCTTTCCTTGCAGGAAAGAGGTTTTTTTACCCTCTAATGAAGAGAAAAGGGAGCAAGCTCCATCTCCATGTCCCTCAGCAGCACCAGGCCAGCCCATCACTGACCCGATTTATGGCCACACCATCACAAAAAATAATAAAAAATTCAATAATTAAACAGTAGGCAAAGCAGGAGGCCAGCACCCAGATGAATGCTGACCCTGGTTTGGAATCTGAATCCCACTGCTGCATGCCTCTGCCACAAAGCAATCCCAGACTTTGCTGGTAATGAAGCTTTTTGGAGAAGGGCTGGAGCACAGGTCCTAATGCAACTGGGAAAAGGTTTGGGAGGAAAGGAGGAGGTGACCCTGCATCCAAGGCACCTCTCTCCCTCTCCACGTGGCTCCAGCAAGAAGATCCACAGCCTCTGAAAATCCAAAGTGTCACTGCAGAGGGCCTGCAAAATATCTGCTCATTCTTTTGACTTGTTGTATCACACTGAAGAACAAACAAATCACACATTCTTACCTGTAATTTCCCTTTTTGCTCAGCTGTTCTTTAAAGTGCCCAAGTGTCAGGCTCTGGGCCTTTAACATCCTCCTGTAGGGAATTTCTTCTCCACAAAAAAAATAGGTGACAACCAGCTCACCAGACTGAGAGGTGTGAACAACTGGCAGTTTCTTTGGCTCTTTGTGACTGCAAAACAGAAAACACACACAAACCCCTCTATTTTTCCATTTGAGAACAGGCTCTTTCACCTCACTCCAACCAGCAGTGGAGCTGGTGAATGCTGTCAGAAATACCCTGGGTGTGACTCGAAAATCAGATATTCCTGTACTGCCTGGGAATTTGTTGGAATGTGTTTGCACAGCCCTTTGCTGGATGTCCACGGCAGGAATCACAGAATGGCCTGGGCTGGAAGGGACCCTAAAGATCATCCAGTTTCATTCCCCTGCCCTGGGCAGGGACACCTTCCACTGTCCCAGGCTGCTCCCAGCCCCAATGTCCAGCCTGGCCGTGGGCACTGCCAGGGATCCAGAGGCCACAGCTGCTCTGGGCAGCCTGTGCCAGGGCCTCCCCACCTCATAGGGAGGAATTCCTTCCCAATATCCAACCTAAATCCCCCCTCCTTCAGCTTGAAGCTGTTCCCCCTTGGAATCATGGCGTGGCAGAGGCAGAGCTGAGGGATGGAGGTTGGGCTCCCCCTCCCCAGCAAGCCCCAGGACTGCACCCCCAGGATTTTAAAGGATCTTTTCATCTGCCCTCACACAAAACACCTTTCAAGCTTCCTCCTTATGCCCAAACCCACCTGCAACCATCAGGCCCCAAAGCAAACCCCTTGCCAGATGCTTCACCTCAAGCACCCAGGTAATCTTACTTTTCCCAGTGAGGATAAAATTAACTGGATTCTGCCATTTGCAGCCAAGCAACGCTTCTTAAAGAATAATTAAAACAATATTACCCAGCAAAATGGCAACACTCTAGTGAATACCATGCAGCCAAATCTACAACTGCTTCTGAGGCAATGTACACTTGGCATGTCAAAAGGTCACAAAGTGTTAGTCCGCAGTAATTTAGTCTTCCTAATTTGTTCTAAGTCTTTGTAGAGTGGTTTCAGAAAAAAAGCTGCTAGCAAAGACAGCTGGTGGACTTAAGGTCAACCAATTAAAAATGAAAGGCTCTAGTCAGGTGGCTCAGTCTGGACTTCAAACATTACTCATTGCTTAAGATGAAGAGGGTAAGAAAGAAAACTTTAATTATTTAGGCCATTTTAGACCTCTCTGTAGCAGATTTCTTGTTAAAAGAACCATCCTGTAATTAGACTAATCCAATCTTTGTCCACTTTACAGGAATGCAAGTTAAAAAGAGACAGAGACAAGATTTGAAAATGTTTTGTTCTTTCTTTAAGAAGAATGTTTGAAAGGCGAAATTTCAGATATAAGAATTTCCTCTCCTTTCAAAGCACAATCCATTTAATGAAAATATAATTATGAGATATATATAGATATATTTATTTCCCAATCCTTTTCTGCACGTGCAATACTCACTCTTCTGTCGTTAGACTTGCATTGCAGAAAGGGGAGCTTCCCCCCTGAATGGCAGTGGAGTGGTTTCGGTCCCTCTGCTGATTTGAGGTTGAACATCTGAAGTGGGGAGGGGGAAAGCAAGTGGGGAAGAAGGAAGGGGAAAAAAAAAAGAGAAAAAACAACTTTAAGAAAAAAATTGTTGAAATACAATCTTCTTAATTGAAGTCTCCTGTGGGTCGTTAAGTTCGCTCTTTGTATCAAGCCTCACATGTTGTAAACAATCAAAGGAAGAATTAAAAATGCTGTGGGCTAATTTATCCTTCCATACCCAAATGAGCGATAACCAGTCCAATTCCCCACTTGGTATGTAGCTGGAGCCTGTCCCAGAGGAAAAACAGGCAAATTACAGCCATCAAAAGAGTGGAAGTAATAGCCTCGGATTCCAACTATTTGTGCCGGTGCAGGGTGGGGCTGGAACACGGAGGCTCATCCTCCAGGCTCGGCCAGGAGGCTGCCACACGTCCCCATGGCCGCCCCTCTGCCTCTATGAGCAGGACACATCCACGTCCACCCACAGCAAACCTCCCCCAGTCCTGTTTGTCCCCACAGCGGGGCCAGGACTGTCCTTGCCGTGGCCATTACCGTGGCTTCTGTGGCTTGGAGACCTCGGCCAGGCGGCGACACGCTTCCTCCAGCTGGGCCAGGGTGTTGGGTGGTGTCAGTGGGGGCATGGCGGGGTCCTGCACGAAGGGGTGGGCGGGCTGTGCCCCGCGGGGGTGGCTGCCCGTCCCCCACGGGTGGTGGCGGCCGGGGGCCCCCTTGGCACAGTCGGAGCTGTAGGCCTTCTTTGTGCTTTGTGTGCTTGGGGAAGGGAAGAAGTCGGGTTAGAAAAGCTGGAAAATATGACTTTAATAGCAGCTCCTATTCTGCTCGCTCCCTCTCAAAAGTCTGTCATAACATGAAAGGAGGTTTATTGCCAAAAACATGACATTTTTGTGGTTTTTCTGGTTCTGCGGAACAGCTTTTATATTAAACCGGAGGAGCAAAGAGTCTCATTTGTTTTTAGCGATTGTAAAAATAGACAGCCCATGTAATATATAAATATTTACCGGGAGCGATATTGCTGCAGACAGCTGCGTATTTACCTATGGGTCTTGTGCTTATTTTGTCTCTCGCTCTCCAGCATCCACTGCCAGACATTCTGCGCCCGATCCGCTTCGCCCCCTGGGAGCTGCATCCCACCAGGGCTGGCCAGCCCCCCATCCCCGGCCACTGGGGCCACGCTGTCCACTCCTCGGCCCAGCCTCTTCAGCAGCGTCCCCGTCCTGCTGATGGCAAAAAGGGACACAAGCCCACGGTCAGCCCCTGTCCCCACCAGCCCCACCGCAGCTGGGACGGTGAGCGATGGTTTGGGGTGGGTGCAATGGAGATGCTGGTGACTTACCCGAAGGGCTCCAGCGGAGGGAGAGGGGGGTCAGTGTTCTTGGGGTGGCCCTTGCACTTGGGGTAGCAGTAGTAGTCGCCGCCCGCCGGGCAGCAGCACTGCACCCGCTGCGCTGCCTCGGCCTCGAGCTGCTCCTTCGTCTTGGGCACGGTGTGGTGGTGGATGTAGTGGTGGTGGACGTGTTTGGTGGTCTGCTTGGTGATGAAGCCCTTGCCCAGCAGGGCACAGGCGGCCAGCGAGGCCGTACTGGGCAGCAGCTTGCCCGTGGGCAGGCGGTCAGGCGAGCGGGAACGGGGGCTATGCCGGCCCACGCCGGGCGATTGGCAGCCGGGGGTCTTCAGCACGCGGGAGAGATGCTCGTCCAGGATGGCCTGGGGGTCCTCCTCGTAGCTGCCCGAGGGCAGGAGCGACAGTGGGTGCTGGGGGTTGGCCACATCCCGACTGCTCTGCAGGCTGGCGGGGAGCTCGGCGCCCTCCTTCTCCTCGTCCTGCCAAAGGAATGGCAGGGAATGAGTGGAAAGGGACAGGAGCTGGTGAGGCATGCACCGGGATGTCCCCCCCACCTCCCTGTGGGCAGGGAACGGCCCCCTCCCGCCGGCCAGCCGGGTGGCATGCAGAGCTCTGGGAACGCTAATCCTACCTCCTTGATCTGCTGCAGCCTCTCTTCCAGACAGTCCATGGTTTCCTGCTCTTGCTTCAGCTTCTCCAGCCGGGAAATGAGCTCGGCAGCGAAGGCAGCTGGCTCCACCGGGGTCATCTCCTTGGGAAGCCGGTGGGTCCTCTACAAGGAGCGGGGACAGAAGGCACAAGGCAATGTTTAGCGGGCGGCGCGGGGCGCGGGCGCTTCGCCGCTGCGGCATCGCCGGCCCCGCTACGCTTGTTGTGTCTCCATGTTTGGATGAAAAGACGACCGCAACTAGGCATGGTCTGCTCTGGATTTTTATGAGCTAGTGCTGTGGCCTCATGGAGTGACATCCTCCCCACCAGCGTTTGCCTTCGGCAGGAGCAGTTGGTCGCACTCTGAGGAACCCCGCTTGTTCTCTCTGTAGTACAACCAGCCCATCAGTAGCTACTCTGAAGTAGAAAATCTTCAAAGACTGTTGTCAAACATCAAAAAAAAAAAAAAAAAAAAACCTCTGAGGTGGGAGGGAGAGAGACTTTAACTAAAGGAATAAAGTGAGTATAAACAGAAAGGAGTTGGAAATTAAAAAAAATAAGATGGGGGAGAAAAAGGGAAAGGAGGGAGGAAAAAAAAAAAAAAGAAAAAAAAAAAAAAAAAGAAGTCAAACGGTTGCAGATCAGAGAAGTGCTGGTAATTTATTTCCTGGCTACACACTGGGCACCTTTGAGGTAGTGTTGTCTCAACAGTGTCCTAGATCTCTTCCCCCCCCCCCTCCATCTCTTTGTACAGAAAATGAAGAAAGCTGCTGCAGGCTAGCGGTGCTACACTGCTGAGCTTGGCTGCCTCAAGCAGATCTATCAAGGGAAAAAGGGAACATCTCCAAATCAAGTGCAGAATATAAAAAGGCAAAACGCGAATTTCTGCCAAAAGAAGCAAACATGGCAGGAAAAGGGGAGGAAAGGGAAAAAAAAAGGAGGAAAAAGAAACCACCCACTTGACTCTGCCCTCCCTCCTGCCATCCCCACACACCCCACTCCTCGCTCCCACTCTCCCTCTTTTTCCCCCCTCCAAAAGCAGAAAGCTGAACTGCCAACTCTTTCACATACTACCCACCAGATGAGGTGGGGCCTCTCTCCGGCAACCACTTAGCTCCAGAAATGATGTGAGGGTAGAAAAAGGCCACTCTGCTGGAAATTGTCACTCTTACACAAGCTGGCTCTATTCAGTCCCTGATCAAAGCACTGCCTTACAGAGAAAGTCGATTTGCACGCCCTGGGACAAAATAATCTAATTTACAAGCTCAGGCTATAGAACTTTCTTTAGGAAGGAAGGGGAAAAAAAATACCAAAAAGAAAACCCACATAAACCACCCCCCCCACCTTCCACCAGAAATATCATCTATGACTTCTTGCTGCTTAAGACAGCAGGAAGAAGAATTTTAGCATATTAATCTCAAGACAAGATAAGTTTATACTTGTCTGTGTAAACAGTTTATTCACTGCAGGAATCGAGAGGCTGCAAGTCAACTGAATTAGCAAGTCAGCGAGTTAATTTTGAAGAGCAGGACAGCACCGTGCATCGGATCCCCTCAAAGCCAGGCAGAGATGTGCTGCCAGTTCTCTCTTTGGGGGGACCCTGCTCACCCCCAGCGTGCAGAATCCCAGCTCTCACAGAGATACACACGAGCCTTGCTCAGCACCACAGGAGCGCCAGGGTGGTGGCCAGAGCCAAGGCTCCCATTAGACCCAACTGGGACATCTCCACTTGGGATTTAACCAACAGGGCACATTCAGAGCCCCTGAAAACTCCTAATTAGCAGCTAGTTTCAGGAAGGACCAAGATGTGACCATGCACATCGCTCCTGCGCAACACGCAGCAGCACCTCTCCTCTGGCATCACCCTGGGATGGAAATGCTCTCCTCTCCTGCTCCCTTCCCTCCACATGTGCCTGTCCCCAGCCCCAGCATTGCCCACTGCCCACCCAGGCCCTGCAGCTCCCTCCTGGACTCACCGGAAAATGAGGTAGAGAAACTTGACCGTTGGCCTTGACGCTCCGGTGCATTTCCCGCTGGAGCTGCTTCTTGCTCCCAATTCTGTATGGGGGGATCCCATCTCTGCACATGGAAGAGAGGCCACCATCAGCTGGGGCTGTCCCCATGCTCTGAGACACTTCTCCATCCCCTCTGGAACCACCCAGGCAGCCGCAGGCCCTCATTCCCAGAGGTGCTGAGCCCTCTGGATGTCACCTGAAGCCTCAAACATCCGGCGGTGTGGGAAGTGCCTGTGTCACCAAAGGATGCACATGGATGTGCAGTAATTAAGCAAAAGCTGGAAAGCTGAAGGCAACTCCACATGGGCAGACGTCCAAAGATCCCATCAGCTTCACTTCCAAGGACCTTCCAACACCCCATTTCTGCTTCTGACCTTTAATTTTGGGTTTTTCCCAACCAATTACACTCTCTAGGATCACAACATTCCTCCAGCTCTGGAGCACCCCAGGAACTGCAGGCACAGAGGAAACAAGGAAGAGGCTGAGGATGGATGGCCATCCAGAGGCTGCTCCCCATCTCTAGTCCCATTTAAGATCCAGGATGTTTCCCCTGCCTTAAGGCTGGCAAGTACAGGACACCTCAAGGCGTGAACATGGTCACATCCTGTCCTCTGGACAGGACACTGCTGCCCATAGCCACCCCAGCTCCTGCCAGGAAGCCACAAGGAGAGACCAGGCCAGGAGCTCAAGGCTCTCCAGTGGGAACAGCCCCCTGCACATCCCATTCCAGGCACCACAGGGCGTCTACACCCGGCCACGCAAAAAATTACCCCAGTGAGGATGAAAGGGCCTTCCACAGACAGCGGGGCCAGCCGGAAGAGCATGCCTGGAGATCCTGAATGTCTAATTCCACCACTTCCCTCAGACTGCCTGAAGAACCTTGATCTCCAGTGCCGTCCCTTTCATCCACCTGCCCCCACACCTGACTCATCTCCTGAGAGGAGAAAATAACTCCAGCCCAAGGAGGTGCAGACAGTGCTGGCCCCACGCTACTGCCAGAGGAGCCAGTGTGGCACAGTGTCCCTGCATGTCCCTTCCTGTGGCCACGGGGATGGTGGGCACACACCAGAACACCTTCCCAGAGACACCATGTCCCTCCCCTGGAGGAGGATGATCAGATGCCACCACTCAAAGCTTGATGCAGGTGATGGCAGAGCTTTGTGAATCTTGGACAAAGCCTCCAGTTGCCATTAATGGTCAAGGCTAAGCTGCAAAGCCTGGAGTGAAGGATCAGAACAATCCCATCTTAATAAACTTGGAGAAATCTTTATAATAAAAATGAGCATGCTGGGAGATCCTTGATGCCACAAGATGAGCGCCTCCTCTAGACACAGTTTTTGAGCACATGTGACATGGAAACTGAAAGGAGGTGATTGTCCACACTGCACAACACAGGGCTCCAGGCATTTCTGGAGAAGCAACCCAGCACAGAACAGCCAACACAGCCACTGGTGGCCACCAAGCACCTCTCCATTGCTCCATGAAGCACTTCTGCTCCACAAATCCATGGGGCAACGGGGCTTGGGGCACATAACATGTCTTAGTTCTGGGGGAGGATGGGGGAAAAGCAAATCTAAGGTGAAGGCAAAACCACCTATACCTTCAGAGATGTGTTTTTTAACAGGGGCTTCCTGAGACAAGGGTCTCTTAGGAAAGATCTTCAGCACAGGGAATGCCCAGTAAAACAAGCATTTCAAAGGTAAGTAAAAATGCCAGCATAAGCATATGAACCCATGGGATGAATCCCTTGAATACACTCAGTGGAAAAGGAGGTGTTGTCTATCCAAGAGGCCAGATGGGGAGGAGCAGGGAAGCAGCTGAAGGGCTGTGTCCCCATCACAAGGACACAACCAGGAAGCCCTGCAGCCCTCCTGCATTTCCCACTTACCTCCAGCCCTGCAAGCATGAGATGCTGTCCCCTCTGCTGTGGCACACATCTCCCTGTGGGGTATCCCGAAGTTCCCAGCTCCACAGGGATCATCATCTCTGCCCAAAGGGACAGTCCTGGGACAGGCTATGGAGCAGGAGTGGGGACTTACTTGTAAAGGAGGGGGAAAAGCAATGCTGACCCAACAGCGTGGGTTCCTCACTTTAAGATCTGCCCTCATTCAGGTTGATACAAGAACTGCTCCTTCCCCCTAAAATTCTTCTGGTTACAGCAGAGAGCCCCACATCAAACCTCCAGCTCCCTGCTTCCACAGCCCTGCCTTGGCAGAAGAGTTCTGCAGCTTGTAACAACGTGCAGAATTTAAAAAAAAAAAAAAAAAATTAGAAAAACACAGAGGTATTTCTCTGGGATGGGAAGGCAGTTGAGCAGTTTGGGAAGGTCAGCCTGGAGAATGGGAAGGGACTTCAGCAGCCACTTTGCTGAGTGCTGTCTAAACCCTTTCCTAGAAAATGGGGGGAAAATGGACAAGGCCAGGGTTGAAGGGGTGACCAACAAGAGACCCTTGACTGCAGGAGGGACAGATGGGTGGAGCTGGAGCCACCAGCAAGAGATATGGAGGGCAGGGGGAACACTGCTGCTGCAGCAGTTCCCCCCCAAGCAGAGGAAATTACCTTTGAAATGAATGGACTGAACTTGGCCTGAGGTTTAGGGCAGGCCAAGGGTTAGCCCCCTGGCTCTCCAGGTGCCACCTCTCCCCCTGCTCCAACAGCCAACACTTGCACTCACTTTCTTGGCTACTAAGAGCTTCGAGCTGAAGAGCTACACAGTTGAGGCACTAAATAGTAGAGTTTAATTATAAACATTTCAGCTAACCAGGCTGGGGCTAAGCCAATCTGTTTCTGGGGGAAACACTAGTTTGAAGTCTTCTACCCAGTCAGCTGCCATTTAAGCTGAGCCAATTATCTTAGCCTTTTGACTCAGATGTGCCTGACCTAACCTGAATGTAGTTTTACTGCTGCTTTGAAATATCAGACTCATGCGCATATGCATTCACTCCCATCTTCATTTGGCAACGGCTCTGAAACAAGCCTCTGATCTTGCCAACATCAAAAGCCTGGTTTGTAAGATAAGGTAATATTTGAAGTTTGCTCAGCAGCATTCCCCTGTGTCCAAAGTAAATCCATAAATAAGATATAAGCAAATAAAAAAAAAAAAAAAACCCCCTTTCCCCCCCCCCCCCCCCCAATCAAGAAATGGAAATAGAAATTTGCATAATGCTTTGTGGCTATTACAAAATATATAGGGACAGACTGATCCCTGGCTTCTGGAATAAAACAAAAAAGGCAGATTATGCATTATTTGGAGATTTCTCCTAATCCCAGTGCAGTTCAGACTTCAGACTTAGATTTCTTTAAAAAAAAAAGAAAGCTCCAAACTCACTTTACTGCTGTGTCTGACAGACTTTTCCAGAACAAGTTTTTCCTCTTCAGTTGATACCAATATGAGCCAAAAGAACTAATTTGCATTCGTGCTGCTGGAACAGAATAAGGTCCCCTGTTCCAGGGGGATAAAACCTGACAGGCTGAGCACCTGGGCTCAGCCAGGGTGGGTTTGTGCCCCCAGCGCGTCCCCAACACCTCCAGCTTCCAGCAGAGCTGATGCCAGGAGCACCCATGAACCCCAACTGTTCTACAGAGACGCTGGCAGCAGCCCTTCTCCTCTGCAAAGGAAGTTTTACATCAGCCTTAACTTTAAGCCCAGCCTCCAGAAGTGCCAGTTTACCTCTCCCACTTCCAAGAACCCCAGCTCCCCGTGCTGCCAGCCCCAGGCTGGAGCATGGCGTGGGGCAGCAGCCGTGCCCAGCCACAGGAACGCTCCTTGTGCCACCCCTGGGCCTCCCCAGCCTGGAGCTGAGGGCAGTTTAATCAGCCAAGCTTCCCCAAACTCTCACAGCCTGCGCGGGCCATTGTTACAGCAGGAAAAAACAGGCAGCTCCTTTCAGGCGCTGCTTTATGGGGAGCTCCTATTCACTTGTTCAAGCAAATTTCAAAGCGGGCTGCTGCCCTCTCATCCCCGCTAAGCTCCCCTGGACTAACAATGGGCTGAAAGCGATTCAGTTAAGCCTTTCATCCACCATGCACTTTATTTCTCACTCAGTGCTCTCATCTGTATAAGGCCTACAATTGGCATTGCTGTGAAGAGAGGGTATAATCCTAGCCCTGTGAATCCCAAGTGACCCTACACTGGTCCAGAAATGACTAACCCAATGAATGCTCTGTTGACACATGATCACATAGAACCAGAGCCAGTAAGAAGAAATAAAGAAGTCACCCTATGATTCAGCTCTTTTATTTAATGCCAATATTGTTCAATAAGGGAATCTGCTGGGACAACAAACTATTTTTTTTCCATAATATCAGTTCAAAACACACATGTGTGTTAAAAAATAAAAATAAAAAAGGGCTTTTTGTTTACATATTGAGGATTTTTGGTAAATCCTGTTTTCCGTTGTGCATCTTCATGCATGTTGACTTCAAAATCCCAGCATAAAAATCTCTCTGAGGAGCACACAGGGACCACTGGACATGTCTGACATAGACACTGGAGAAGTTTCAAGATGAAAGACCAGCAATGCAGGACTCTGCTTACAGGTGGGCCCTTCAAGAGTACTCAAGTGAAGATCATGAAGCACAAGCAGCAACATCTGCCTTCTGCTTAGCTGAAGAAAATGGTCCTTAGGAGCACTAAGTGAGCCTCACTGCCCCCTCTACAGAAACCAAATCCCCATTTCTGTCTTGCTGGGGAAAGCAAACTGACAGCCAAACCTTGCTCCTAGCTGCACACTCCTCAGCAGCCAGGAGAAGACAGATCCTGCAATTCCTGGTCTCAGCCACAGCATCATCTCTCATGCCTGTACACTCCTGAAACAACCACACCTGATCCATGCAGCTCCATCCAAATGGCTCTTTGAAGACTACCCCAACCACACTAGATGAGCAGCTATTTGCCCCTTCGGGTCACTGGCCCTATTAATGTACATTCTGACATTAATGACAAATGTTAATTACACAAAGTACTTCCTACAGGAAGTAATCTCCTCTTTGATGACTGATAACTAGTTAAGGAAGCCTGGCCTTAAGACAAAGGCTCAGGGAGATTCATTCGCTCCTTGGGTTAGTCAGGCAGCACCATGAGCCAGGCAGAACATGTTTGCTCAGCTGCAGTTGCAAAATGGCAAGAGAGGGATTCATTATTTCCCTGGATCCGATACCTGCGGCGATGGCGCGCGCGAGAGAGGCTGCCATGCCCTACTTGGGGCACACATCCCCTTCGGATCAAGCAGGGCGATGCCCGTCACTCCCTGAAGCCCAACGGAGCATCAGCACAGCTGATTGACAGGTGTCCGACCCCAAAATGTGGCCAGCACCAGGTACTCACACGCTGCTGTCCGTCATCGACATGGAGTCATCCGTCAGGGCATCGCTGGAGATTTCGCTGTCGTTGGCGCTGGTGGCCGGTGCGAAGACATAGCCCGAGTTGACGTGGTAGGGGTTAACAGGGTCGTTCCTCTTGAAGGACCTGGCACAGGCAGAACAAGAGTCCAGTTACCACACTGCCCTGGGCTTTGTGGCAGCACCATCCTTATGGGAACCACACTCGCCACCTGCTCAACCTCCTCAGAGCCAACCAACCATCCGCTGCTCAGCCAGCACGCTGCCTAAACCAGGACACTCTGTCTAAACACACCCAGAGCACAACTTTAAAGACTCCTAGCATCTTCTAAAGTGCTCTAGAAGATCCCAGGAAGTCCCTCTGCATCCTTTGACACCCTGAAAAACTCAGTCTTTAAGGCTTGATACTACACTGCTGAGGCCAGCAGGAGTTTTGCTGTTGGCACAAGCAGAGAAAAGTCCATGAAGTTCACAGCTCGAGTCCCACTGAAAGTCACAAGGAACCAGCCAACAATGTTTACTTAGTGCTACTCTGCAGACAAAGGTTAGGATCCCTTTGGAAACACAAGTTATCAGTATCTCTGTTGCCTGAACCAGGAGAACTGCCTGGAACTGCAGGGGCAGGATCCCCACGTGTCACAAGCACAGGGCAGGGCTGAGACCTGCTGTCCCAGGCTTGGCCTCCCAAAGATGGATGCCACCTTCCTGGCACCACAAAAACACACAACAAAAAGGCCAAGCTGTAAGGAGAACCTCCTACTTGTGTTTTGTTGTGTAGAGTTGGGTGGGGAAGAGGAGGATGGATGGGGGACATGAGGAGAGGCCAGCATATTGTATTAATGGGCATGTGGGTTACTGACCCAATCACCTCTGGCTTCACCCAGAAAAGCTAACCCAAAGCCCAGCCTGGATGCTTGAGCTAAGCACCCAGGAGCAGTTCAGCGAAGAATTCATGGGCAGTGACAAACAAGGGCTGTGATGGAGCAGGGCCAGGTCACCATAGCAGGGTCACTGCATGGGGGGGCCCCAGCCACCCCCTGCCCACTGCCTCCACCACTCCAACTTCCCAGCCAGGATCAATATACATATCCTGGCAGGTGATAAGGGGATTATGCAGGGAGGTTTGGAAGCTGCATGTTAAGGTGCACATACTGTTCCTCTTCCAGGGCAAGAAGGGGTTGTTAAGCTTCTGCCTTTGTATATCAAAGCAAAAGGCCTTGTCATCTGATAAGGACTGCTGATTTTAATAATCAGGGCCACTTACTCAGGACTTGGGGGCCTAAGGAATGTGCCAGCAGGCTCGGCAGGTTTTTTTTAATGGGCTTTTCCATCTCCCTGCCCCCCTGGGGCTGGAGGGACCAGTTGGGTTTAAGTGACAGAAACATCCTCCCACTGCCCCGCTCTCAATCTCCATCCTCATCCCTGTGCTCCAATCACCCCATCCCTCCTCCCCCAGCACCAAAAGCAGGAGCCTCAGTGAGGTTTAAGTTTTTAAAAAATAAGGGGAAGGAAAAAAAAATTGAAAAAAGGAGGGGGAAGGCTGGTGGGGAAGATGGGCCTCTCTGGTATGAGCAGCGTGGGGCTGGCTGCAGGCAGGTATTCAGCCCAGCCGGGGCTGCATTCCTTTCTAAGGAGGCCAAGACATTTCTGATGGGGAGATCAAGATGTTAAAAAATATATATCTGGGAAGAAGAAGAAAAAGAAGAAGAAGGGAAAAAAATGAGATAGTAAGGAATGCCACAGGAAAGAAGTTATTTCTTCAAAGATAAATTAATTCCACATGTGGGTGAAAGCAAAGTTATCCTGCTGCTACGAGTCCCTCTGAAAACCATGGAGTCTTCTGCTCTGGATCAGTGGGATGTGCAGTCCCAGAGATCCCTCCTAGGGCCTTGGTTGGCTTTTGGGTCAACATGCAAGGGATGCAGCTCTCCCCACTACTTGACTTGAAGCTATCTCAGCTCCTGAGGGTGCATCTGAGGACCACAGGGCTCAGGATGCTCCGTGAGGCTCAGGGGTGCAGATGCTCTCCAGCACAGGACCAGCACCTTGCTGGGAGGTGTCTGCCACCCCTGTCACACCCAGGGGGTGGATTTGCCATGCTGTTCTCACAGGAGGATTCCTGCAGAGGCTGAGCTGGGGGCGGAGGCAGCCGGTCCTCGTGGGTATGGCACAGGGAGAGGGAGGTGTGTCCAAACATATAATTAGAGAAAGTGGCCGGAACTAACTCATCTTCCCAGCAATACTGCAGCATCATACACCTACCAACACCTCGTGGACAAAAAAAAATAGTAACCCCTAAAGCTGACATATTTTTCAAGTCTTCATCCCTGCTCTGTATCCAACACCGCCCCACAGAAATCTCCCCATCCTTTCAGAAAAGCAGTGGAGGCTGTTTTGCGACATTTGACGGTTTGGGAATTTTTTCCCCTTTTTAATTTGACCACCTTACTCCAGTAATTGCACCCAGATGCACCAAGTTGCCTGCGAGGGTTTTAAATTCCAGGGAAAGTGGTGGTCTCCTGCCACAGATGCTGCACACACAAACACAGCCAAGCTCCAAACTCAGTATGCAAAGTGTTTTCAGCTGTCAGGTAGCAGTTGCTCTGGAGCTTCAAGGAGAATGTCTGATCTTTCTCAGCCTATTCTTATCTTGATGTGATGACACACAGCATGTAACTCTCTCTCTCTGCTATGTTAGGCAATGGCCACATCAGAAGTATTATAATGCCATAAAAATTTCAGAGGGGCTCCTGGTCATATCCTTCTATTATGAGGGTGCAGTTTCAGAGTGTGGGGGTATTTTTTTTACTGTCAGATTGCTTTTAGAAATAAAAGCAATTGGGCAGGTCAACCACAGACTTATACAGAGAGAGAAAAACTGTACAAGAAGCAGTTGGAGGCAGCACTGAACCTCATTAAGTATTTTCTCGGGACAAACATCACTGGGCAACCATGGGTTTAAAAACATTTAAAAAAACCCCAAAAAGCAGAAAAACCACACATGCACAAACCTGAAAAAAAAAAAAAAAAAGAGTATATTTTAACACAACTATGTTAATCACAGCTTCCATGCTCTAACTGTAGAACACTGCTTGGAGCATAGCTTTACAATGGCATCATTTACTTTGATAATTGAAGCCAAACTTGGTTCCAATAACTTCACACACAAGAAGCTGCACCAGCGGGTCCTTTCAAAGGCCAGGAAGCACTGGGAGCCGGCAGAAGGCCATCTGCAAGCCCCAGTCTTCCCCCAGCAAGGCCAGTTCCACTGATGTTAGAGGCTAATGGGAGGCAGATGAGCCCACCTTGGGCTGAACAAACCCACGTTACCCTGGCGGCACAGCAAAGGAAGAGGCGCTCACTGTGTACACAAAGTCGTGCATGATAAATTTAGAAGCGCGTATAAATAATAGCTGGAATTCCTGGAGCATGGGGCCAGGTCCAGCACAGCAGCGTGGGGAGGCCAGTTTTAACCACACCACAGCCCAGAGAGGAGGGGAGTCGCTTGGGAGGACAAGAGGGAGGTCCTGCTTTTAAAATATTCCCTGTATTAGGGCTCCAAAGACACAGGCAGCAGTTTGCAAGCGCCTGCACCCCAGCCAGGTGCAAACTCTGTGTTTTCACTTGACTTCTCCTGTTCCTGTCCATCAGCGGCACTGGGGCCAAACAAAGTCTTTCAACTTGTCCGGTTCCTGCGGTCTCCCGGTTACCGTGGGTTTGGCCGTGACTCCGTGCCCTGGGATTTCCAGGTGGTCGCCCCTGCAAACACCAAGGCTGGCCTGAGATCACTGCACTCCCACCATCAGGTGGGCTCAGCCCAGGACTCAGGGCTTTCGCTGGGATAATCACATTGAAACCCACCGAAGCGAATGGCCGGAGCCTGCACAGCCCTTCAAAACCAGAGCACACTGAGCAGAAATTCCTTAATTCCAACACACACATGAGGGAGGTGTGGTTTGGCCACTCACCAGGAAAGACTTTGTGCAAGCTTCAGCTCCAATCCTAGCCGCAATCCTAAATGCTGAGTGATGAGAGATAACCATCCATATGCTCATCAGCTTCGAGCACATGTACGCACAAGTGGCTTCACAAATGGGAGGAACTGAGCTGCATCTCAGCTTGACCTCCCCTCTCTCTGCATTGAGATCTCTTGGCCCCATGGAGAGCAAAAGCTCCTGGAAATTCAACAGAAGGTGATCAAAGCAAAACGCACTACCTAATGTCCTAGGAGGGTAGATCTGACATGTGAGGAGCACGCTGCATTAATCCCTGGACAAAAAAAAAGAAAAGAAAAGAGGGGGGGAAAAAAAGAAAAGGAAAAAAAGCCCAGCACTAATCAGGCAAGCAGCCACAGCGCTGCAAGAGCTCTCCTGGACAAGGCACATGTGGGTTTAGCAGGGCCTGCAGCTCTGGTAGAACATACAGCCAAGCCCTTCCAGCTCTGAATCCCAACAAAGGCTCAGAGATAAAAGCATCAAACATCCCCCTCCAGGAAAGCCAGCGAAGGGCAGCAGTTCAAACCAAGTTCTGGAGAACAGCAGATGCTCAGGCAGAAACGCTCAGGCACGAGATGAGGATCCCAAAGCCCAAGTCCTCCACTGAGCAGCTGCCAGCGCTGCCCCCCCGCAGCCCCCCGGCAGCAGGGGTCTGGAGACCACGCCGGGATGGAGCGCATCCCTTCTGTCCCCACGCCCAGCACCTCCATCCCGCCCCGCTGGCAGGACAGCCTCCGGCACAGGGAGAGCACCAAAGAGGCTCTGGAGCACCCTCCGGGACACGGGAGACCCTGCCCGCACCCCACGGCACCAGCAAAGCCGGCAGAGCTGGAAGCTCTCCTGGGGGCAGGAGAGCAGCGCTCCAGCAAAGCCTCCCCAGGAGAAGCCTGATGCCCTTTGATGTCCATGAATCAGAGACACACTCTCAAAATTCCTGTAAACGAGATGTCAAACACTCACCATACCAGCCCCCAGGCTGCCAGGCCAGCCGAGGAGAGCGAACATCTGCAGCAGAGCCCTCTCCTCTCAGCCCTGATTCAACAATCCACATTTATGGCAAGGGTGGGGAGAGGAAAGAATACATTTTCAGAGGATTATACAACTCATCATTTGCTCATCAGAGTCTCTCTCTCCCATCCCCCCCTGCACTTCGAGATGGCTCTTACTTTCCTCACCCTCACACCGCTGTGCCACAAACATTTCCAACACAAGAGAGGGGTCTGGCAGTGCAGATGCACCCCAGGACCAGGGCACAAGGACACCCCATCACGGCACAACCACCTCTTACCGAGTTTAACTCTGAGATCATGGCCAACAGGAGAGCGCCAAAAGACCTACCCAAGATCTATTACTCCACACCTGGAATGCCTCTACCACCTTAAACACTCCAATTTTAGGTATCCTCCTTGTATGCACTGGCTCAAAGCCACCCTAGATGGCTCTGAAATGACACCAACACCCCACGCGATGGAGAAGCTGCACATCACACACACACACAACAGAGTCAAAATAAAACCAGATTCTGCCCAAGTTGCAGAGTTTGATGCAGTCAGTGCACACATTTCCTCTTCCATGACCGCACAATTGCTTCCCACATAACCAACATCGTTAAACACCGGTTGATGGTGGAGTTGGGGAACTGGTAGGTTACATTATTCATGTGTCTCTATGATCCACTCCACTACTGCTCTTAATAGGTTTGAAAGTTGAACCAATAATTAAGGTATGTCCGGAGGACATGGTTGCTATGAAGTTTTTGATCTATAAAAGAACTGATAGAGCCAATAGGGCTTCACAGCACAGGATCTTGTTTTCCTCTGTAGAGGGGGGAAAAACCCCACACTCAGACAACATCTCACAAATTCCAGTGCTTGGAGGAGTGGGGAAACAGCTGTGCTCCCAGCCTTTCAGGAAGCCCTGCCTCCCCTCGATTCTCACCCCAGCCACCTTCTGAAGAACACTCTCAAAGTCCTTAAAGTTAAAATAAAACACAGTTTCCAAGGGTTCCCTTACCTGTATCCGTTCTCGATCGTTTCCGTGGCTCTGACATTCGCTGTAACCCTCAATGTCTTGCTGGATAGTCCAACTACTGAAGGCAAGATTTTGTTCTTAAAGTCTGCACAGCTCCATTCCTCTTCTTCATTCAAGGTCGGGAGATAGCCACAGACAACTTTTAAGCTCCCCAGGCCATTGCTGCTCATGTAAGCAGGATTCTCTCCTCCACTCCGTACATATTCGAGGTATATATCAGAAGTTAAAAACATCTGGTAAGCATTTTCCTCCATCACAGTCTGAATCTCAGTCTGTGCCTGATCAAACATGATGGAATCTATCTGCTGCTTCTTGATGCTGTCCCTTATGTAGGTCTTGGTAGCAGGTTTGAGCTGCTTGGAGACGATGCTGTTGTTCTCAATGTACCTTTTGTAAATAGCTTTGGCTACTCGTAAAGTTTTGGTATCCTTAAGGTCCATCTGCCTGAAGCCATTGCAGGCAAACCAGAAATCTAAGGTATCCACACATTTTTCCCTTTCCAGAAAGGTCCGAAAAAGATAGGCACCATCTTGATCTCCCAAGAGGGAATGCAAAGATTTGGTCCATCTGGCCAGAGGGGAGTCTGGGGACGCGCTGCCCTCCGGCTCCCCGAGTCCGTTCTCATTCCTCCGCGGGGCAGGAGGCACCGGCATGGTCTTGAAGCTTTGGCTTTTGGGGAGAAACGAGCTGGCGAGCTGCGGGCATGGTGCTTCTCCTTCCTCCCCCGGGACAGGGGGTCGGGGGGCGTCTTCCCTGAAGCTGCTGCTGGGGTCTGGGAGGTGGGCGAGGACCACGGCGCTGCTCATGGCTCCGGAGCTCACTGGGGAGAGGGGCTCCCAGCTGCTTCAGGAGCTGCCTTGTGCCTCTGCCTGCCTCTGCCTGGAGTCAGCAGGGGATCCTCGGAGCCTCCTCTCTGCAAAGGGGAAAAAAAAAAAAAAAAAAGGGGGGGGGGGGGGGGGGAAAAAAAAAAAGAGAAAAAAAAAAAAAAAACAACACCCCCAAAAAAAAAAAAAAAAAAAAAAAAAAAAAAAAAAGGAAGAAAGAAAAGGGGAGAGAGAGAGAGAGGAGAGAGAGGGAGGGAGGCAGGGCAGAGGGAGCGGGGCTCTATCGCCAGCCCGATCGCGACTATCAGATCCGCTCCGCTGAACTCCCGGCGCACTTTTAGCGGGGCCGGGGCCGGTGCGGGGGTGTCAGCGCGGCCCCCCCGCAGCCCTCGGCAGCTCGGGGCGTCCCTGCCCCGGCATCTGGTTTCCATTTGCCCCTCAGCCCAGCCCTGCTCCCCCCGCGCTGCCCGATCCGCGTGTGCCCCGTGTGTCCCCCCCTCCGCGAGAAGCGATTTTGGGGCGCTTCTCTGCGCGAATCAGGCTGGAGCAGGGACCCCCACCCCCCCTTCCCCAAAAAAAACCACCCCCGGGGGTGGGTTAAGGCGAGGTGGCCGTACCTGGGCGCTGCGGGGCATCCCGGGCCCCTCGCATCCCCCCTGGAGCCGAGGACAGCAACCCCGGCTCTGGAAAAGGGGCAATAAATGGGATGGGGGGGTCGGAGGGGGGCAGCCCCCAGTCCCGGGCTTCCCGGCGTACAAAGTAATAATAATAATAATAATAATAATAATAATAATAATAATAATAATAATAATAATAATAATAATAATAA
>CM031873.1:9367374-9379182 GCA_018697195.1 Certhia americana | reverse complement strand
AATAATAATAATAATAATAATAATAATAATAATAATAATAATAATAAAAACCTGCTCCAGAAATGGCGACGGGCTGGGAGGAGGGAGGTCGGAGGGGGAGGAAAGGGGGGAAAAAAGTCCGGAGCGACTTGGAGCCGCGAGCAACAGCCGAGCCCCGCCGGGCACGGGCAGCGCGGAGGCTCCGCGCCCGCGGAGGGCGGCAGCGCGGGCACCTCACGGAAAAAAAAAAAAAAAAAAAAAATTGAAAAAAATGGAAGAAAATAACTGAAATTAGGAGAAAAATCCGTATCTCGAGCAGAAGAAGCGGCGGCCGCCGCCCTCGAAGTTGCCACTCACCGCCGAGCCGGAGCTCGCTGCGCGCCCGCGGCCCCGCCGCTCCCCGCCGCCGGCAGCGCGCAGGCTGCACCCGCTCCCCCCGCCGGCCTTCCTCCTCCTCCTCGCCTTCCTCCTCCTCCTCCTCCTCCTCTCCTCCCCGGCGGTGCAACCGCATCGGAGAGCATCGGGAGAGAGGGGGGTAAAGGGAGGGGGGGACTGCGAGGGAAAGAGCCCACTCCGATCCGCGCCTCCCTCCTCTCCCTCCCTCCCCTGGTTATTTATTTTATTTATTTTAAATACAAAAGCGCAGGTCCCGCCCCCCCCTCCCTCCGCCCCCCGCCCCGGGCTCCCCCCGCAGCATCAAAGCGCAGCCCGGCTGAGCGGTCCTGCAAGGGCGGTAGCGCACAAAAAAAAAGAAAAAAAAAAAAAGAAAGAGGCAAAAACAGGCCCCAAAGAATTTTAAAAATTAAAAAGAGAAAGAGGGAGAAGCCGGGGGAGCACCCCCTACCCCTCCCGATGCTCCCATCCCCGGGGTGCCCTCGGGGTGAGGGGGGCTTCAGCACGGGCGGGGGCGAGAGGAGGGGTGCGTAGATCAGCGCTGGTGAGGAAAATCAAATGATTAGATTTTTCGGGGGACAGGATTTATTTTTTGCGCCCTTCTCGCGGCATCCCGCGGCGGCTACAGAGTTGCCAGGACCTTATCAAAGGGAAGCGATCGCAGCCGCCGCTCCGCCGCCTTAAAGGCGCAGGCGCCCCTTTTCCTGCGCCGGCCCGCGCATCCCCCGCGCATCCCCCGGCCCCTTCCCCAGCCCACCGCAGCGCTGCAGGGCGGCGGCTGCTCCCAGGCATTAAAAACTTTGCTAAAAGTTTTCCTCTGGGGGGAGAAAACGGGGCGGGTCCTCGTATTATTATAATTTTATACACACACATATATATATATATATATGTGTGTGTGTGTATGTATGTAATCCGCGGGCCTGTTTTCGCTCTGCAGGCTAATTAAACAGTCCCTGATTGCAATAGAACTGGCACAGACAGCCAAAGCCCGGCCGCAGTTGTGTTCCCATCTCCGGCCCCAGCTGTTAAATATTAACCAGGCACGGAATGGAGGGTTTGGAACTTCATACAAAAGGTTTTAATTAGGGGTTGGCCCCCAAACCTGCCCTCCAGATCCAAGGAGCCTCCTGCCCTCCTCCTACCTCCTCAGCCAACTCTGAGGCTGGCCCCGGGGGCTCCACAGTTCCCCCACCAGGAGCTGTCCCTCTGTCCTTGGTCTGGCTGGCACAGCTGCTGGGGTCCAGCCTGGCCTGATTTTTATCATTGTTATAGAATCACAGACTGGTTTGAGTTGGAGGGGACTTTAAAGCTCATCCCATTCTACCCCTGCCCAGGGCAGGGACACCTTCCACTGTCCCAGGCTGCTCCAAGCCCCAATGTCCAGCCTGGCCTTGGACACTGCCAGGATCCAGCTGCAGCCACAGCTTCTCTGGGCACCCTGTGCCAGGGCCTCCCTACCCTCACAGGGAGGAATTCTTCCTAATAATCAATCTGTCCTTTGTCAGGGTGCAGCCACTGCCCCTTGTCCTGTCACTCCAGGCAGGGCAGGTGGCAAAGCCTTTGGCAAAAGAGACATCACCTTCCACGTTTGCTGTGTCTGAGCATCATTAGGGCACCTCCTGGGAAATGCAATCGCACAGTGAGGCTCCCTAGCTGGCCCAGCCCTTGTCCCCAGGCTGTGGGGTCACACACTGCCCTGTCCCCACATCTGGGGAACCCTCCAGAGCTGCCCATTCCGGCCAGCAAAGGCACCAGAGCTGCAGGAGGTGGAGCCCAGATGGACCCTGCTCCCAGCAGCCCACCCTGCTCCCTCCTGCCCTACAGAAGGAAATCCCAAGGGAATGATGGGGAACACAGGACAACAGCAGTGGGCATCCCAGGGATGCTCCAGTGCTGGTCAAGGGATTTAACCTGATCCTGAATGTGAGGTCAGAAACCAGGATCATAACCACAGACCTGTCCCGCTCCCTTCCCACCCCTCTCTGGATGGAAGAGCTGCTGGTTTGTGCCATCCCTAAACCCAGAGCTTGGATTCACCCCACGGCACACAGCTCCCATTCCTCCTGTTCCAGGCCCTGCCCAACCCCCTCTGCACCAGAACAAAACCCAAACACCTCAAGAGCTTGAGAGTTGTGGTGGCCCTGGATGTGATGTCTTTTGTCACTCAATGCAAATTTTGTCACCCATCCAATGGCTGAATCCATCTGGGAGCCTCACACAGCACCATGGAACTGACTATGCCCGGACTGGGCAGCTTGGGCTAATAATGAAATAACATGTGAGTGAATTAGTTGTTGCTGCCCAATTACACATTTTCCAGGCCTGGGAATGGCCACCACTGGACATGGAAAGGAAATGTCCTGCCAAGCCCATGAGCTGAACAGTAAAAGCCCTTTCAAGGCACAACAAGCATTTATGAATTACTAGGATTATTAATATTTTGGCTGCTCATAATGCCAAACATCCATGTGCCATGATGCCAGATGCTACTGACCCATACAACACGGTCCTTTCCTGGGAGAATGAACAGCCTTGGGATGGTGACAGTGGTGTCACCTCCAGCCCAGGACCTCCAACCATCAGAAGGTGACATGACCACCTCTTTCTCCTTACAACTTTCTTTGAAACAATGTTGGACAAAAACCTCTCCAAGTCCCATTTACTGCTACAGCACAGAAAATTAAGCCATTATAATGGAGGCTGAAAACCTCAGACTCATTCCCTTCGGAAGAAAATCTCATTAAGCCTCATTCATCCTATTTCATAAAAATGTCATTTAACCGACTGGTTCTCTCCCAGTCCCATTGTGCAATAACACTGCCCTGCTCCACTGCCCTGGGAGAGCAACCCAGACACTCAGACAGGGACTTCATTTACCAAATTACTGGAGATTGCACGTGCAGAGGAGCAGCCCACCCAAACACCTGCCTAACTGCTCACCCTCCTAATGCCAACCACCAGAGAGGGACACTGAAGGAATGAAATGAGGGGAGAGTGAGCTCCTGGGGCCGTGGCTTTGTGTGGAGGTGCCCAGGGAGCAGCTTGTCCTGCCCAGAGCGGCGGTGGCCCCGTTCATGTTCTGCATGTCCAGTCAGGGAGTCTATTTTCTCCTCCTGCCAACAGGGAAGAGTCACGTAGTGCTTGGGATTTGAAAGCAATCCGATGAACTAGGCAGGCGGTGGCAGGTACAGGAAGGTCTTCCAGAGTTTTCTTCATCTTTATCAGCTTCTGGAAGTCCTTGTTCGCAGATCTACAGGGAATCTCTGTGTTCAGGTAGCAGCTGCAGTCATCAAGAAAGCAGAGTATCTTTGAATTTCCTTCTGATTTTCCTGTCTAAACTTGAATCTGAATTCCCAGGTTGAACAGAGGGAAAATTAACTATTTATATTTTATTTGTTAGCCCTTCTGCATCTGAGATAAAAACCTCAGTTAAATGAGGGAGAAAAGGACTGGAAAAAGCTGTTTAAAGCAGTGTCCTCCAGCCGTGCTCAGCCCTCCTGGTGCCCAGCAAAGGCCAGACACAGCCTGTCCCCTCCTCTCTGGCTGCTGCTGTGTGTCATGTTCACAGGCAGCAAAGAAGCTTGAAGTCAGATTGTGGCACCAAAAAGGAATAATTTTAGATTAAAAGAATCAGTTCACAGTGAAGCTACACAATAAAGAGAAATTAATTTTTTTTTTCTTTTCTTTTGAGCTTTTTTTAGAGCAGGTAGTAAAAAAGAAAAAAAAGGAGAGGCAAAGAAAAAGGCAGAGGGGTCTTTAAGGCCTGGAGTGCTCTGGGAGTGTTTCAGATGTGCCAGTCCACACTCCCTGGGCTCCTCCTGACTGTACCCAGCTAACCTGGCTCTTGTCTGCCCACAAGGCAGGTGCTTTGCTCCAGAAGAGATGGCTCTGGGTTGTTGTCTTCCTGCAGAACTGCTCAGGCATTAGCAGTGTGCAGGCTCTGAGGGCTGCACCAGGGCTGTTCTAATGGTCCTTGTAAGGGGCTTTGTGGAGGTGACAGGGGACCAGGAGCTCAATCACATCAAATCCAGCAACCCCAGCACGCCAGAGCAATGCCCACACTGTGCTTGTCAGGAGCCACAATTCCTAAACTAGGGGACAAAGTCAGAGTCCTTCCTTGTGCACTGGGAGACACCGTGGCCAGGGAACTGCCTTCCTCATGGAGAACCTCAAAAAACCTGAGAGAAGCCAGCACAGCCTGTCTAGCCCCCACCATCATGGTGCTGCTGCCTGACACCGACTCTGCTGCTGCCCCTCTGCTAAAACCACGCTAGGATCATTGAATGCCAGATGGTAGGATCAATGGATGCCAGACTGGTTTGGGTTGGAAGGGACCTTAAAACTCATCCTGTTCCATGTTCCTGCCATGGGCAGGGACACCTTCCACTGGACCAGTGCTTACCCCTAAGCCCTGTCCAATCTGGCCTTGGACACTGCCAGGAGGTCACAAGGACATTGATGGAAAATAAGGAGAGAAGATGAAGCAAGCATGCTGATCTTTCTCCTCTCCACACACAGCCCCCACTGGGGGTCAAATCCCCTCTAAGACCCCTCCTGCTCCCCTCTGCTCTCCCCTCTCCCCTCCTGCTCCCCTCGGCTCTCTCCTCCATCCCTGTGCCTCCCCTTCCCTGACCAAGCAGAAGGAGGGCTAAGCCCTGTTTACTCTTCCCACGTTGGTAATTTAGACCCTGAGCCAGAGCGGGCCATGGGCGTGGGGTCTGAAAATCACTTTCCCAGCAGGAAAACTCCCCAGTGACAGGCACAGCCCAGGGAGGACCCACAGAGGGTAGGATCCAGCCCCACGAGTGTGGCTGATGTCACCCCCTGTCACCGCACTCACACTGGTGGCCACGTTGATAACAAGATCAAAGGCTTGAGACTATTTCAACAGAAGTGCTGGGAACAGTCTTGATCAAAATAAGAGGAAGGCCCTGTATACGGAAGACATGAGAGGTTTGAAACCCACATGCGAACCTTTGAAGTTATTCTCTCTTTTTTTTTTTTAATAAACTAGTTTAACATCATTAGTTTAAGAGGTACGAACCCGACGGGCTGTGTAATCTCCCGATATACTGCAGGCACAGGGTATTAGCCACACAAAGACATGCTTTTCTGGTGGGGGGAAAAAGCACTGCCAGAGATACTCACAAATAAGACAAGAAAATACACAATTAGTTTTATGGGATTTGAAGTTCATTTCATAAATTGACACACTTTTGTTACCGAGTATCACCAGATAAGTCTGATACATTTTCTCTCCTATAATCCTTTTACCATTTCCATTGCCCCCTACAGACTCTTTTCCTTGATGTTTTGTTCAGTGCACTCCCTGCTATCTGCACACGCTTGCCCAGATTTTTGAGACTTGAAAGGGGCACGGTATCAGCATTAACAGTTCCAGGAGAGCTGATAAAACACACACGAGCACTTTGCTATCTATTAACATTTCTGAACTCCTTCCATCACCTGCACAGAATAGTGATTGAAGAGAGAGAGGGTGGGGGCAAAAGAGGTAAATGAGGATATTTATGACCAGCTTCCCATGACTTATTTTTTCCACAACCCCTTCCTCACCATGCACAAATGAAGCATTCCTTTCTCTGCCACCTTCCTGTTGGAGTAACAAGCAGGGCTGCAAGATTCCCCATCCCTGGAAATGTACAGGGCAGGGCCAGGCTGAACGGGACTGGGAGCAGCCTGGTCTAATGGATGGTGTCCCTGCACATGGCCCTTGAATGTAACATGTAAATCCTCCTGATTTTTATTAGTCAAATATGGATTTTTTTGATGGGAAATTGAGCACGGGGATGTACCCGTGATGCCATGGCAGAACAGTGAGTGTGGTTCTCTTGTAATGTCAGTGATGACTCCTTAAAGTCCTGGTTGGAGCCACATTCCACCTTTTTCCACCTCTACTCACTGCTTCTGCTAAACAACGGCGATTCTGGGCTTATTAGTGCACTGTGCCAAGGAGAAGCTGGATCTGAAGGGGTTCAAAACCCAGAGTCTCCATGCTCTAATCCTACGAGTGTTTATGAAGTGACTTTTAGACACTCTACCACACAAGCAATCAACTCTCCACAACAACCTGTGAGTCTCCATCACCCTGAGAGGATAAATGGGACAGTGGGACAAAACCCTCCCAGAGGTTTTGCTAAACTCATCACCAGACACCACGTCTCTGGCAGCCTGGAGCTTTATCTGCCAAACAGGCTCAGATCTGAGGACTTCCTTTCCAACCTGAGGTGGCTCAGATCCACCTACATGTGCCCTCCTCCTTCCCACCCTGTGCTCCCACGTTGCCCTTCTCAGGCACACGAGGTGCAGCAGGAGGAATGTGGGGAGGTGACAGGAGCATCACTGCCAGCAGGGCCTGAAGGGGATTCCAGTCCATTTTTTCATGGAAACAGGAAAATTTTTTCCAGGCATGCTCAGGAAAGCCCCTTCTCCTGCTTGCACAGAGGGGTGTCCTGGCTCTGGATGCTCCTGGAAGAGAACACGACTTGGGGCTGATGGTATCTTGGCCTGACTGCAGAGGAAGGGAAATATATGATGTGTTACCAGCCTGAACTGATGTGATTTGATTCTGCAATTTAATCTGGTTTGCTTTCTGGCTGGTTCCTATGGCTGTGTAAAAATGGCTCCTTGAAAACCCAACTAAGGATGAAGTGCACTCCCTGCAAATCTCAGCAAGGGAAGGAAATCCAAATGTTTTGAGTTTAACTATTAAACATAGTTTCCAGCTAGTGTGCTCAGAATTTGAAATTAAACAAATGAAAGAAACATGTTTCAATGGTTTTATGTAGGCAATAATGTCATTAACAGGAAATAAAGAAATTGGGCTTTGCAGCTGCAGCATGAAGTTTAACCCTTCCTGTGCAGCTCGGTGCTTGCTGGGCTGCCACAGCCCACTCCCACCCTGCCTGCTATTTGGCATCCCAAAAAAACTTCCTGGACCCAAATATCCTGATCCACACAGCCCTTAAAGCAGGATGGTAATGGAAAAAGCAGGTGGAGAGACAACGGTTAGGAGAGAACAGGCTTTCCTGACTAGTGGAAAACTTTCAGATCATAAAGTCAAGTAAAACTTTTCACTTCCAGGGGTAAAAAAAACACCCAAGCCCTTTGTGCACAGTTATTTTTAGGTGTGCTGTCGAAGTTGAGTACCCTAAAATTATACCTGCTTTGGTTTGTTTCTGCCTGTCCATTCAATTCTCAGAATTAAGGACAGTGAAGGGTGTGAGATTCCAGCCCCTGTGAGGCTGTCAGGAGCTGGGTGATGCCTCTCAAAAGCTGGACCAGTCCTGAGGCCACAAAAGAAACATTAATTTTCTTAAGGATGCCTCTGTTTCCAGGTGTGAAATGCAGGCTGGAGAGAGGAGGCTTTGCATGCAGAAAGCCTCCCCCCCACATCCTCAGGTCACCCCTCCTGAGCACCTGCATCCAAACCAGCATCAAATTATTGGTGCTATTTCCTCTAAAGTCACGTTTTACTGCTCCCCCTTCTCCAAGTTTATCTACATTTCTTTCTAGTAGATTGTATCTTCCTCTGCCAAAGCCTTATTGATTGTATGAAAAGGTGTTTTCTTCCACTGTGGGAACCTCTACCATAATCCTTAAATAATTAATATTGGCAGCTTTGTTTTCCCTTTTCATTAAAAGGAAGGGAAACTTGTGAGTGTGAGGTCAGTCTCTCTCCTGACCAGACCCAAAAAAGGCTGCTTGGACATACATTTCATTAATGATTTTTTTTTTTTTTTTTTTTACTAGAAATCTTGTGGGGGGGGGGGGGGGGGGAGACCATCAAAGTATTAAATTAATCTTTTCTCCTTTTTCTTTCTAATCCTTTCACAGAAGCCTGGAAATTACCCAGTATTCTTTCTCCCCATAAGAAACTGGGGGGACTGAGAACCTCATGCTACTGAAACTCAGGAGAAACTGAAGTGTTATCAGACCATATCCCCATTTCTGCATCCCCAGACACAAAACAGCTTCTGGGCTTTTCCCTCCTTTCCCAGCAGGCCTACAATTAGAACACTTTGGAGGGGTTTTTTAATATTTGAAAATAAATCTAACTCAACTCTCCTGTTATCCTGAGAGCATATTCCAAGCTCTTTCACATTACAACTGAGATTTCCCCCCCTTCTTTTTTTGGTAGCATTCACAAGTGTCTGGATAATCATTTCCCCAGAACTCCTGTTCCTCAAAGAGCCCTTCCAGGGAACAAAACCCATCGCCAGGAGGATACTCTGGCACTGAAGCAGTTCCTACCTTGCTGTTATTTCCCTGAAAAAGGCCAGCACATCCCCTCCACACATCTAATCAAAGTCCCTCTAATCAAACATGCAGATCAGCTCATTAATGATGATGCAGGGGGAGCCCCTGACAGGGGATGGTGACAGTGGCAGGAAGCACTGAGGGGAGCAGGAGGTTGCTGTCACCTCCTAAGTCCCAGCTGCTGCTTCCTGGGAGAAGTTTAGTTTGTATTGAGAACATTCCCACCTGGGGGAAGCCCTAAAAAGTCCTAGAAAGCAGTAAAAAGCTGAAATGCTGCTGCGGATAGCTCACAGTCAGGTTTGCTACAGGACAACCACACTGCTGGGGAGTTTCACATCTCCAAAAAAAACCACTGAGGAATTGTCAGAAATCTGAGGAATTTGTCAGAGATACATTTAGGGTCTATTCACCTCTGTGCATGGAATAGAAATAAGAGTTTCCACACAAATCCCTTGCAAGCTGGAAGGGGAACACTTACCTCATCTCAATCATGGATGAAGGGGTTTGCTTGGAAATGGAAAATAAAACTTTGGAAATCATGGAAATAACACTTTGATTATGATCCCCATGCCATGCCTGGCTGCTTAAATTAACTAAGAGCACTGCCATGATGTATCTCTCTCATGGAAGGTCATTGGGATGATGATCAACTCCCAGGAAAATGGGGCACCCCCTGCTGCATGCTGACCTGGGGGATGGCACAGGAGGGACAGCAGCTGCAGTGGATCGAAGTGGCCACGGGGGCAGTGATTTCTGAGCACATCTTTTGCAGGTCCAGCCCTGCAAGGGCTTGCCTTGGGCACCTGTAACATGTATTAGTGCTGGGTTCTAGTTGTACACCCTGTCTGGTAATGGACTCAATGAAAGAAACACTGAAATAGCTGATTATTCTTCTAGTTATAACTTTAGACAATAAAATTAGATAAATTCCACAGATTTAAGCAGTACACCATTCTCCTTTCATTACACAGGCACATGCCCAACCCAAGAACAGAGAGAACAGCCTATATTAAATTGATTTCAGTTCATGGAGAGTGTAATATCGAAGGCTCAAGACAGAGCTGTTTAATGCATTTAAAAGGGTGTGGTTTCCACAAGCTCAGGCACGTTGACATCTGCTCTTGAAGTGAACATGGATAATGAGGTTCTCCTGTGATACACCTGACAGCAGCCAGCACTGGGAATGTGGATCTGTCACTCGTGGCTCCAAGTGAGATGACAAAAACCGTGGGTCAGAGACCTGGGGTCAGTCACCAAGCTCTGGCCTTCAGCCTGAAAACCCCACTGTGCTGAGCTGGGATGGCTCTGCACCTTCACACTGGAGCAGTGGGAGTTTTGAGCTGTCCCAGGAGGACTACCCCATCCCTAGAAGTGTCCAAGGCCAGGCTGGACAAGGTTTGGAGCACCCTGGGATAGTGGAAGGTGTCCCTGCCCATGGCAGGGGGTGGAATGAGATGGTCTTTAAGGCCTCTTCCCGTCCAAACTCGTTCATGAATCTGTGACCACTGGACCAGCTCAGTCACAGCTGAGACACTGTTAAATACCCTGAAGTCAAACCCAGCCCTTTGTCCTGGAGTGCACTAAAATAATAACCTGCCTAATACTGCTATTACACCGATGCAAATCAGGAGGAAAGGATTATACCACTATAAAATCTGCTACACACCAGTTAAAAAAAAAAAAAAAAAATACAAGTGATTTTTGTTCTCTTCATGGCTACAGAGGCTGGGGAGGTTCCCCCTGACCACTGAAGTTGCACAGAGCCTGGGCAGCAGCTGAAGTGGCAGCAGCCCCTCTGCAGAGGGGAGCAGGGATGTGGTTTTTGGCAGCAGGGCCAGCCCGTTTCCTTGGGCCACCCCCTTCATTGTGAATGCTTCAGGCATTAGCTCAGGGAACTCACCCAGCTAAAAATAACCCTTCCCGCGCAAAAAATAGACAAAGAAAATGGCTATTTATACCCTGGATCAATTCCTGGGCTCATTCACAGAGTGGCCCCTGGAATGGCTGCACTGGGATCAGGCACCAGGAGCTGTGCAGCTGCACCAGCAAACCCAGCCTGGGGTGACCACAGGCACATCCCTGGGCATGGGGGGCATTGACCCCATTTGGCTGTAAACCAGCTCAACATCCACAGATGACCTTTATTCCTGGGATTATCAGGGGCTAGAGAAGGAAGAACTGTGGGTGTTTTTATAATTTTCATTTTAGTCTCTGCGTTTTCAGTTTATAAACATAATTTTTTAGGTTTGCCTCACCTGACTGCCCTCCCAGCTGGGTCAGGCTTGTTCCTCTATGTGCTGTTCCCAAATTCTTGGGTTTATATGCCACAGAAAGCCAAAGAGCCAGCTCCAAATTTCCAAGGAGAGACAGAGGATCAGCCAAATAGTTAGATAAAACTCAGGGAGAATGATCCATCCTCATCTGCTTCAGCAGACAAGTTTAAATATGGATAAAGACAGTTGGGGTAATATAGATGCATTTTTTCCCCTTGTTGTTTTCTGTTTTGACTTCTTTGGGATCATTCAAAGGGAGGTTCAGGCTTTGATCTTCTCTATTGGCAATATTTTCTTCATCTAGGTTTTTATAGTTTGAGAAGAGATGTTACATGCTTGCAAGAGAAACTATCAATATGATGTGGGCCTGAACAAAAAACCTGGTGTCAGGTTCTCCATTTGGAGTGTTACCTCAAGCTTTGAAGTTTGTAATGATTCAAAAGCATCTAGAGCTGCTACAAATGTTAATAAAATTAAAGCCATCTGAAAGTGAGGCTTGCATGTGCCTTTGAAAGTAGGTCTGTGATCAGTTATTACCCTCAATTACCTTGTTGTCCACTCTTTTAGCTCGAGGTTAAACTCTTAACACTTTGCTTTGAAGTGGTTATCCTTTTATCTATGACCGGACTGAGGAATTTAAGGGCAATAATCAATGAGAGCTTCATAAGAATAAAGGGGAGACAAGGCAAGGCAAAGAGGTGTGAATGTGCCCTTAGCGGCTGGCTGGGGGTTCGGGGGGCTGGGGGGACACCGAGCTGTGACAGGAGCCTTGGGAAGGAAAAGGGGGAAATAAAAAAAAAGGGGAAAAATGAGGCGGAGAAAAAGGGGGAATGAAAGAGTAAAAAAAAAAAAAAAAAAAAAAAAAAAAAAAAAAAAAAAAAAAAAA